>SNQJ01S0071364.1:35717-60599 GCA_010110895.2 Picea sitchensis | reverse complement strand
TTGACCCTTGCACTCAACAAATTTCCTCCTTGGGGTAAATCACTCACTTGTCCTTATTTGTCCTTATGACCTCTCTTGGGCCTTGTGCACTAGTTTGGGTCTTTTCTAGGTTGAGGAGCCTCCCTTGGGTCCCCAAACTTCCCTAATACATTAGGGTGCACTCTTCAATGCATAAAATAAAACCAATTGTTGTGTAGTTGCATAAAGTTGCGTAAGTTGCATAAATTTGCGTAGTTGCATGTTGATTTATAAAGTTGGATAGTGATCTGGTGGTGTGTAGGAAGAGGCCTAACACCTTCAAAATGATCATTCTCCTCCAACTATCCAACTTTAAATTTGCGTAAATTGCATAAAGTTGTGTAAGTTGCAAATTGAGAAATCAAGGGATTCCACCAACACTCATTTAAATTTATTTTTAATTGCTTACCAATACTTCTTTTAGTTTGTTGATATTGAGCTTTCACATGAGGTAGTTTATATCTATGAGGATTTAGGATCAATGTTTCAAGCCTGAATTTGATGTGTAAATATTTATGAAGGTATTGGATCCCTTCATGACTCCTTAGTATTGTTGACGAGCTGAAGAAGTTTTGAAATCACCAAGAAACCATGTAAGAAACTCAATTTTGCATAGAATAAGAGTTTAATTTTTTTTTGAGTAATGGAGAATTCACATTGTAGAATCTCCTTCAATATTTTTTTTGTTATCTCTATGAACCATTTTTTCAAGAAAACATCTAATTCGTTGACTTGAAGTACTTGTTGATTTCCCAAACCATCATTTTTCCTCATGATAGATAAATCACTAAGTCAAGAGACCAAAAGTCCTTTAAAAGTTAGTAATTGAACCTTCATCATTGAAGTAAGAAAAGAAAGGTGTCAATTTTTTTGTATTTTTGGATAATTTAGCCAAGAAAAGGAAACTGTTGGCACATGGGCAGACCCAGGGTTCAGCGCTACAACAACGCACCAACAAAACCCTAACTATCGACCCTTTCGGCAACACCTACGAAGCAGATGAAGTCTCACCCGAGGTAGAGGCAGGGGTGGGCAGACCCAAGGTTCAACGCTACAACATCGCACCAACAAAACCCTAACTACCGACCCTTTCGGCAACACGTGCGAAGTAGATGAAGTCTCACCCGAGGTAGAGGCAGGGGTGGTTGCTAGACTCAGGTGTCTGCAACCTTAGCTGGGACACAGATCTGTGATTACTTACTTAATAAAGCACTTAGTACCGTCAGTTCCTTAATATGAAATCAATATCCACTTCGCTGATAAAACAGAGCTTCATAGCATTCGCACTAATCTACAACTTTTTAGCACTTAGCACAGACAACTGATCCATATCGAGCATATCAAGCACTAAGCATGACTATCTAGATCAGATCTAACATTCTCATACATTATTAGCATTATGCATAAGTATATCTATCTAATCATCTATAAGCACTTAGCAAAAGAAGATATAAACACATCAAAGCAATGCACAAATCAGCATAACACAGTGTTTATGTGGTTCACCCCCACCCTGGGGCTACGTCCACTGACTCTTCTTCTTTATTAGCTTCAGCTAATCAGTTACAACACAGAGCCTTAAAAACCCTTCTTCGCATAGGACATAAGATCTACATAGCTCTCTAGATCCTTCTTCCTTGCAATACAGCACAAAGCCTTTCACCTTATGTTACCGTCACTTGCACTTAGCTCCACAAGTCTATTAAAATCATGCACCACGCACTTACATTCCACTCTATCACTTAGCATAACATCACATAGATGTTGATAGATCTCCCCCCTATATCTATGCCTAGATATATCTATTTATACATTAAAAAATAGGCCAAACATGGGTAAACCCATGGGCCGATATCCCATTCCCATTACATAATCCAAAAAACCCAAAAAGGGGCCAAGATCCCATGAAAATCACTTCGTCTTGTGCTCCTTCTTTGGCAAGCTGTCGAATTCCCAAAATAGGTCAACATGACCAAGAATCTCCCAAAACTTGGTCAAGGGCCAACAGGCCCCCAACACTCACCTGTGACTCGTCCTGAGTAACTCTGGTCTGATTAATTCTATCTCAAAGGCCTCGAGATTGGCTCAAGCTTCTTTGACTTGTTGCTTTGTGACAACCTCTTGCTCAGTGAACTCTTGGATCAATGTATCGTTCACTGGCCCTTCTAGGCATTGTTCTGCTGCGAGAACAACCTGCTCTAGCTCTACTCCTTGTCTTTCAACCTTTGTGAACAATAGGTATTCCTTATCTTGCACTGGATGGAATCATTGAGTTACTTCTATAACCTTGCTTTGAATCATATGTATCTGCTGCTGGGACGTGCGTTGTTCTTGAGACCGCTTCATTCTTTCCACAGGTGAAAGGGCCTTCAGTTGTTCCTATAGTGTGTCTACGTGCAACTCTGCTTCTTGGAGTTGTGACTCTAGTGCCTGTAACTTTGGATTATCAGCGAGGATTTCATATGTCTGGGCACTCTGGTTTCTTAGCTACTTGCATTCCAGGGAAAGAGATTTTAGAATGTCAATTGCGCTACGGGCAGTTGTTTCTCTTTGGTCCCTTATCTCCTGAGGGGTTTCGGGCACTATGCGGAGCTCTAGGTCTATGATTCGTTGTTGGATCTTCTGGATCACTTCTTCCAGTTGTGCCACCTACTGTGGAAATTTCTCTTCGGTTTTCACTTCGATGATTGTCACAAAGAGGAGTGCTCTGTTGACTAGTTCCTTTACTTCAAGTTGCTCTGTGCACAATTGTTTCTTGCTTTGCTGTAACTGTGCTTTTTCCTCATCCCATCTCACTTGGAGAGAAAGATTTTCCTATTCTGCAGTACTGCATTTCTCTTCAAGGTCTTTTTGTACTTGAGCTAAATCCTGGTTGGCTTGTGCTGTCTCTTATTGAGCTCGTCGAAGGTGAGATTCGATTGTATCAACAATGCGGTGTAGTTGAGATGGCTCATCACCTAGTTATGGTGTTTTCGATGGCAGAGGCGCAGTGGAAACTGCATGGCTGGACTGGCTCTCCATAACTCTCCCAGGGATCATATCCGTAATCATCGAAAATAGGATCCATGGGGTTATCTTTAATCCTAGGTAAAAATACATCATGGAAAACCTCTTGAAGGAAAAGAGAAGAATCTTGTTCCACAACCATCTCTTCTTTAAAAATGGGAAGGTCTTCATCATCATAATCAGGACTGCTAGGAACATCTGCTTCAACCCTATATCCAGGTGAGCCATCTACTATAGACCACATCTGCTCTATAAACTCATAATTTCCACAAGAGGCATGTTGATCTTTATGAGCATCTAAAAGAATAGATGCATCTGAAATGATGTCAGCTTCTTCTATTCTAGGGATAACAAAATTAATATCATTCAACACCTCTATATTTTCATAGAAAATGCTTTCCTCCACGGGAAAAGCTTCATCATAAACATGGTCTCTAGGACCAGCAGAGGATTCATGAAGCGAAGAAAACTCCTCACAACAGTTTTCATACAAACACTCAGATGGAAAGTAATCTTTACAAAATGAATGGAAAGTTGTATGGAAACCTTTCAAAGAGTGGATGCTTGCAGCGGGAAGAGATCAACACCAATCAAGAGCAGCTCCCCTTAATGAATATCTAAATAGCTTAATCCGGACATCTTCATGCGTGATATTAAGTCGATCAATAACTCCATGAAAGTCTAGTAAATGCTCAGTTGGCTCCTCCGAACTCTTTGCGTGAAATTCAGTGAGGAAATTTTCCCATATGTCTCTATTAGGAAGTGCATTAGGAAAACCAACTATCTGGGAAAAGTCACAGAAAGCAAACCTTTGAGCTAAGATTTTCTCCATATCGAACCAATGGAGTCGCTGATTGATCCTCGAATCATGGAGTCGCCAGGTGAAATATTTACAGCTTTGAATGTGCCTGGTCCTTGTTCACCATCAAAGGCTAGATATTAACATTGTCGTTACCCCAGGAAGCTTCTCAGGCTGAGAAAGCAGCTGCTGAAACCTTCTCGAGAAAGCTCCTCTGGGTCAGCTTTCAGGCGTCCTAAAGTAGTCACAACTGAAACAGTGATGTGGAAACCTTGGAGTCCCCATAGTGGAGTCGCCAGGTGCAAAGTAGAAATCTTTAAGGGCTCTGATGCCTGACGCACCTTTAGAATCAGAGGCTCAATGTCGTTCAATCCTGGGGAAAATTTTCAACTTCGTCCCTGGCAACGGCACTAGAAATGTTAGCATTAGAAGTCACTCCTGGATTGCGACAGGAGCAGAGCCCGATGCCCATCAATTTATTGTCACGAATTTGTTTAAAGGGGTGATCGGATGGGAGTAAACTCAGGACAGAATCATTTAACTCAGAAAACTAGGCCAGAAATGCACAGGGAAGTGAGGGCCAGAACTAACTTCAGTCAAAAATTTGAGTTAAAGCGAGATTAGAGGGAAGACTAGGGAGAAAATGGAGGAGAGTGCTCTGGGCATCAGGCCTTCCAACAACTTCGGAAAGAAAAACGAGACACTGAAATGTGCCTAAACGACACAGTGATAACTGCACACTGATCAAACCTATCATACTATGCAGCCACAACCATTCGACTGGATCCTCCAATTTTGAATCATTCAGTGTAGATGAAAAGACAACGTGAGAGACTGCTTAAGACTGGTGCAGAGATTGCAGTGACCAACCATACGTCATCCTACAATATGTGACCCTTGGCTGGATCCTCCAATGCCGAGTGTTTTAAACAACTAACAAACAAAATAAAAAGGAATGAGAAGATGACTTTCATTAATTTGACAGTCTCAAATCAAAATACATAACTAGAGCTTCCTCAGAAACTTTACAGTCAGGAGCGCAACTCGACCATCAATACTAAACAAAATGGAAAAAATGCCTACATATACTTGGAGCTGACTCAAGCGCTAAAGGAGCGATCATATCATGAATTCAATGCTTGACGTCGAGGAGCTTCTCTGTCAGGCGGTGCATGCAGACGTTGGGAAAACTACCCATGTAGTCATTTATCAGACGCAATCTCTATCAGGATGGACTCTCAATCCGCCTCTATGCTTGGTCCTTTCCTGGACTTCTATTTATGGAAGAAGATGACGTTCAACCACCATCAACTACCACAATAACTTATTCCTTGGGATTAGGAAAGGCCTCGGTCAACTCTGTACTTGGACGACGTGGCAGCTTTTCTTTGGATGTTTCTTCATTGGACTACTTCGAGGGGACCCCTATGGAGGACATGGATGAGGGTGAGATGAGAGGTGCTAAGGTGGAAGCACTAGATGGAAAAGAAATGAAAGTTGTGACACCAAATGATGAGATGAGGTACCCTGAGCGGGTGACAATTAGGATGCAAATGCGATAGGTTGGGGAATGAGGACACAACACAGGTGGAAGTGGCATGGAGTATGGAGGTACAGGTGTTAGAGGGTAAGAGGGGAAAAGGAACATGACAACGGGGAGAGTGGAGGACGGGTATGTGGTAGCGAAAGGTAGAAGAGGAGTGGGAGATGTGACAGGGGAAGACACATGGTGGAAGGCGGTAAGCAGAGGGAGTAGGAGATGTGACAAAAGGGGGCCCGCTTTAAACCGTCAATTCCAGACCCCCCCACCTTATTAAAGGCAAAATAGCGGGGGGGTCCGAAATCCATTCTCAGCCGCAGATCCAGGCACCCGAATCTTAGCCACTCAAACTTGCACACTCAATTCTGGACCCCCCCACTCCGCCTTAAAGGTAGAATGGCGAGGGGGCTCCAGAATCCATTCTCGATTGTATATCTAGGCATGCAGATCGTGGCTACAAAGATTTTCCCATTGCTTAACGGATGCGCATTTGCACCCGAAACTTTGGATAAGTGGGTTTTTCAACCCACTGCTTTGCATTTACCACTCCAAGGCCCAAACCATCGAGGAGAACACCCCTATACAAGAAATGTTGCTAACATTAGGCTCCATGGGGGATAGAGTCATCCATGTGATGCTCTAAGAACTCATTTTGCAGTTTCAGTGCCTTGTTGTTGGGCTATGGAGTCAAGCTCAAAACCTCCCGCTGAGAAATATATGCCGAAAAGTAAAAACCAAACAAACTAAACATAGATGCTCCAAGGATCTTATTTATGTGCAGTCCTAAACTAATAAAATTCTTTACATGGGGCTAGGTGAAAGCAAACTTCCACCATAGCCAATCAAGTAACATCCTGAATGGAAGCTCCTTCCTTCTGTCGATGATCACCAACGGATGGTGTAACCATGACAACAGAATGGCTATGCTCTCCAACTCCTTCTTACAGACTGAAGTTGAGATGAAATAGGGCGGCTCCAAAATGTGAAGGAATTACAATTCCATGTACTCCTTCATAGGCTCATAGGACCAGTGGAAAACTCCAGAAAATCGGTGACAGGAAGCCTCCTCTGCTACACTGCTATTCACGCGTGGCTGAATATGTCTAGTAATCACAGGTGGGTGGGAAACGGATGTAGGCTTACTGATCTCAGGTGGTGACTGCTCGTTGACTGGCTCTGGACATAGGGTAAATATCTCCTCTGGTCTTTCTGGTTCTTCTTCTTTGCTCTCCCTCGGGTCAGATTCGTATTCATCATAAATAGGGACCGCAAGTAAATTATGCTCTTCAAACTGCTACTCGGTGACCTCTGTGCAGGTTGTAAAATGCACCCTTTTCTGGTCCTCCTCCTGCTCTCCATAACTCTCCCAGGGATCATATCTGTAATCATCGTAAATAGGATCCATGGGGTTCTCTTTAATCCTAGGTAAAAATACATCATGGAAAACCTCTTGAAGGAAAAGAGAAGAATCCTCTTCCACAACCATCTCTTCTTTAAAAAGGGGAAGGTCTTCGTCATCATAAGCAAGACTGCTAGGAACATCTACTTCAACCCTATATCCAAGTGAGCCATATACTATAGACCACATTTTCTCTATAAACTCATAATTTCCACAAGAGGCATGTTGATCTTTATGAGCATCTAAAAGAACATATGCATCTTAAATGATGTCAGATGCTTCTATTCTAGGGCTAACAAAATTAATATCATTCAACACCTCTATATTTTCATAGCAAATGCTTTCCTCCACAGTAAAAGCTTCATCATAAACATGGTCTCCAGGACCAGCAAAGGATTCATGAAGGGAAGAAAAATCCTCACAACAGTTTTCATACAAACACTCAGATGGAAAGTAATCTTTACAAAATGAATGGAAAGCTGTATGGAAACCTTTCAAAGAGTGGATGCTTGCAGCAGGAAGAGATCGACACCAATCAAGAGCAGATCCCTTTAATGAATACCTAAACAGCTTAATCTGGACATCTTCATGCGTGATATTAAGTCGATCAATAACTCCATGAAAGTCCAGTAAATTCTCAACTGATTCCTCTGAACTCTTTGCGTGAAATTCAGGGAGGAAATTTTCCCATATGTCTCTATCAGGAAGTGCATTAGGAAAACCAACTATCTGGGAAAAGTCACATAAATCAAACCTTTGAGCGAAGATTTTCTCCATATAGAACCAGTGGAGTCGTTGATTGATCCTAGAATCATGGAGTCGCCATGTGAAAGATTTACATCTTTGAATGTGACTGGTCCTTGTTCACCATCAAAGGCCAGATATTAACATTGTCGTTACCCCAGGAAGCTTCTTAGGCTGAGAAAGCAACTACTGAAACCTTCTCAAGAAAGCTCCTATGGGTCAGCTTTCAGGTGTGCTAAAGTGTCACAACTGAAATAGTGATGTGGAAACCTTGGAGTCGCCAGGTGCACAGTGGCAATTTTAAGGTCTCTGATGCCTAATGCACCTTCAGAATCAGAGGCTCAAAGTCGTTCAAGCCCAGGGAAAATTTTCAACTTCGTCCCCGGCAATGGTGCCAGAAATGTTAGCGTTAGAAGTCACTCCTGGATTGCGGCAAGAGCAGAGCCCGACGCCCATCAGTTTATTGTCACGAATTTGTTTAAAGGGGTGATCAGATGGGAGCAAACTCAGGACATAATCATTTAACTCATAAAACTAGGCCAGAAATGCACAGGGAAGTGAGGGCCAGAACTAACTTCAGTCAGGAATTTGAGTTAAAGCGAGATTTGAGGGAAGACTAGGGAGAAAATGGAGGAGAGTGCTCTGGGCATCAGGCCTTCCATCAACTCGAGAAAGAAAAAAGAGACACTGAAATGTGCCTAAATGAAACAGTGATAACTGCACACTGATCAAACCTATCATACTATGCAGCCACAACCATTCGACTAGATCCTCCAATTCTGAATCATTCAGTGTAGATGAAAAGACAATGTGATAGACTGCTTAAGACTAGTGCAGAGATTGCAGTGACCAACCATACGTCATCCTACAATATGCGACCCTCGGCTGGATCCTCCAATGCCGAGTGTTTTAGACAGCTAACAAACAAAATAAAAAGGAACGAGAAGATGACTTTCATTAATTTGACAATCTCAAATCAGAATACATGACTAGAGCTTCCTCAAAAAATTTACAGTCGGGAGCGCAACTTAACCATCGATACTAAACAAAATGGAAAAAATGCCTACATATACTTGGAGCTGACTCAGGCGTTGAAGGAGCGATCATATCATGAATTCAATGCTTGACGTCGAGGAGCTTCTATGTCAAACGGCGCATGCAGATGTCGGGCAGACTGCCCATGCAGTCGTTTGTCAGACGCAATCTCTATCAGGATGGACTGTCAGGATGGACTATCAGTCCACCTCTATGCTTGGTCCTTTCCTGGCCTTCTATTTATGGAAGAAAACGATGTTCAACCACCATCAACTACTACAATAACTGCTTCCTTGGGATTGGGAAAGGCCTCAGTCAACTCTGTACTCGGACGACGTGGTGACTTTCCTTTGGATGATGCTTTGTTGGACTACTTTGAGGGGACCCCTATGGAGGATGTGGATGAGGGTGAGATGAGAGGTGTTGAGGTGGAAGCACTAGGTGGCGAAGAAACGGAATTTGTGACATGAGATGATGAGACGAGGTACCATGAGCGAGTGACAATGAGGCCGCAAATGCGACAGGTTGGAGACTAAGGACACAACACAGGTGGACGTGGCGTGGAGTATGGAGGTATAGGTGTTAGAGGGTAAGAGTGGAAAAGGAACATGACAATGGGGAGAGTGGAGGATGGGTATGTGGTAGCGAAAGGTAGAAGAGGAGTAGGAGATGTGACAGGGGAAGACACATGGTGGAAGGTGGTAAGTGGAGGGAGTAGGAGATGTGACAAAAGGGGGCTCACTTTAAACCATCAATTTCAGACCCCCCCCCCCCTATTAAAGGCAGAATAGCGGGGGGGTCTGGAATCCATTCTCAGCCGCAGATCCAGGCATCTGAATATTAGCCGCTCAAACTTGCACGCTCAATTCCGGACCCCCCCCTCTGCCTTAAAGGTAGAATGGCGAGGGGGCTCTAGAATCCATTCTCGACTGTAGATCTGGACGCGCAGATCCTGACCGCACAAATTTTCCCATTGCTTAATGGATGTGCATTTGCACCTGAAACTTAGGATAAGTGGGTTTTTCAACCCACTGCTTTTCATTTACTACTCCAAAGCCCAAACCATCGAGGAGAACACCCCTATACAAGAAATGTTGCTAACAGACTGTAATGCCTGTTGCACTCCTTGGAGCTCGTCCTTAATCCTACTAAACACCTCCTCCTGCTTAACTTCTTGCTTCTCTACTATCTCCAGTGAAGCATCGTTCGATGATGCAATGATGAAGTTGAATTCATCTGAGGTGAGGGTAGTCTCAAATTTGGTCCTGGTGGCTTTCACTTTCTTTCGGAATGAGGGTTTTTGTGGGGAAACCTTCCTTTTCTTTGAGGGGTCCTCCTCATCTCTAGGCGGTGTAACCTCACATTTCTTCGATTCAACTTCTACGCCCTCTATCTCTCTACCATTACCTCCTTTATAGGTGAGATAGAAGCAGTCTTCGTAGAGGTACTATTTACATATTGGGCATCCTCATTATTCTCTGTCTTGCTCGGTCTAGGTGTGTCATGTGATGCTTCTAGGTTGTCAAGATCGGACATCTCCACAGGGTCTGCTGGAACAAGGAGGTTCGTCGACCATTCCTTGGTAATCTCTTCCATGTCATCTTCCATCAGCTTGTAGTATGACTGCATTTGTTGTTTTTTCTCATCATTGTGTGCTGGGATGTAGATGAAATGACGGTCCGCGCTGAATTTCATCAAGGGCCTGAACCTATGGAGAGTGTTCGGGGTTATCCGAGGCTCATATTGGATAGTGGTCTTCAGTTGGTTGTAATACATATGGAACATGGAATTTGACTGTCACTACTTTTTCATGTCGTTCAAGTACCATAGTGTACTAAACTTCGCAGCCAAAGGTTCAAACGGCTTGATGTTCGGGAAGGTCGTACCTTCCGACATCTCCCATGCAATGAAAGCGATCAAGATAAGAAGCCAACTGAAGTGCAATTTGGATCCATGATCCTGCGCTTCCCTGCAATCAATCTCTAGCTGGTTTACAAGGTACTTTGCCCAATTCATTTGTAGGCCCTCCGTGCACTTCCCTACGAGGTCGACTACAAATCTAGTCACTTGAGTGGGTCAGTTCTTGAGAACTATCTTGCTTGCAATCAGCTGATAGGAAAGGCACACTGCGCCTCTCTAGATAGAGGCTACCTTGTAACCTCAGGTGCCCTTCTCTACATCTTCGTAGGTGTATTTTATCTTTTGCACAAGAGCGCGATCCGCGGTCTTTCCAGGGTAGAACTCCTGTGGGTCAGGGCCTTACATACTAAGCCCTGTGATCCAATTGATCAAAGTCGAATCCACTGTGATTCGGTGGTTCAACCATAAGTATCCTCTATGGTAGTAGGACAGCAACAACTTGACACATGCATTCACTTCCTGGTGTCTTCCGAAGTGTGGGATCTTCATTACGTTGAGTAGTGTGGACTGCACGAGGTTATGGGTCCATGATTGAGGAACAATCTTCGAATTCGTCCCTTTGGTCCTGGTCAAGTACTTATGCGGGGCGAGCATGTTGTAGACCTTCCTGTCGCTGACGGTGAAGTCACTAAACTTCAACGTTGCAATTTTATCTTAGTCAGCGTGAATTGCGTGTACCCCTTTCGGGACGTACGCAGTGACCAAGGGGTACTCAAAATCTCGTGGTACACTGTCTCGATTGATATCGTTGCTCAGGGGTGGCAGGTAGGTAGGTAGAATGCTCAGGATTAACTTGGCATTAGCGAGATCATCTCTATTCTTGGTTCACTTTTTGTCTGACCCATTCGGAGTGTCGGTCGAATGAATATATCGGTCCCCATCGAATATATTTCTTCGCCACGGTGAAATGCCATATGTCGTTGTTCTGATATCCCGACGAAGCTCCAATTCTGCAAATTTTATGTCTGCGAAGTTCCCTCTGGAACCTTTGGTAACTTTTCAATCTTATCTCTCTTGTTACTTAGCTTTCTACCCTTCTTTCCAGTGAGCTTTGTCTCGGTGGTCCTTTTCCCAATCTGATTCTTATCTACTGTAGACATAGTCACTTCGCGTTGTTGAGATTCTTTCCTAGGATTCAAGGGTAACACCTCTTCTTTATCTGGGATAGGTACTTCAGTATTTTTTGGGTCATCTAATGTTCTTGTAGCTTCGATATTAGGTTATCTAGTGTTAAATAGCTTTGATTTGTTCTCATGTTCTTGCATCAGCTGTGCGATCCTTCTGGTCATGAAATCTTTTAACTCTCATTTTTGTTGTTCCAAAACTTCTTCTTCTTCCATTCATCTAGCTTGATCTCTATCAATCCATGGTTTTTCCAGTAACATGGTGAATGGGGCGCTATCCTCAATAAATTTAATAATCTCAAAATCTTCTTTAGTTGAAGTTCCATTAGCATTCATAGATATCTGAGTGATGTTTCCACATAGGTTTACCAGTTTCCCTCTGAAAAATCCTATTCCTCCTAATGAAGGAATCATGGCCTCCCTATAGCTTCCCAAGTTCTCTTTGTCATGATATTCACTTGTGTTTCCTCATCCATAACACAATCAATGTCAAAGTCTCCTATTCTTTCTTCAATATATTCTCTTTCTTTAAATATCTCTGATAATCTGACATGTCGGTGGTCATTCAGGATTTCTTTCATTTGTAACAATACTTTATCTGATTCTTTCTAGGGTTCTGCTATTTCTGGATCTGCCTTAGGGTTTTCCTGGTTCAGATTCATTCTTTCAAGCTTAGCAATCATTCTAGGGCAATCCAACACTTCATGGTCCATAGCTTTGCAGCAAAGACAACTAGGTCTTTTCCCAGAGCATTCCTTAGAAAGATGTCCTGGTCTTCTGCAACTGTAACATAGGGTTAATCATCTCTTTCTTCTAAATGATCCCCAACTTCTTATGTATTGCGCACCGGGATCATGGTAGCTAACCTGCAAAAAAATATTTCTAGGATCATGCATCCATTTATTAGTCCAAACATTCTTACTATGCATAGGTGTAACATATTTTTCACTATTCTTATCAGATCTATTCGTATCAAATCTTCTTTCATTTACTAGTGCCCTAGTTTTCAAGCTAGGACAAAATCTATCAAACATACCTAGATCCATACTTTAGAAACAAAAAATTTCACTTATCTTACTTTTTTAGAGCGCAAAGCTTCCATATCCACAAATTTTCTACTATTCTTACCTTTATCAGAGCACAGAGCTTACATATCTTACCTCTTTCTTCAGATCTGACCTCTTTTCTTGCAGATCTGACCTATTTTCTTGCACAAAGCTTCACAGGTCAAGTAGAATGTTGTGCAGTAGGGAAACATATCTACGCATAGAGATTTCATGGTTTTAGATCGAATCTTTGCACAAATCTTCTTCTTCTCTAGTTCCCAGCAATCATAGTTTCAGGTCTCGGCAACTAAACCATTTGATGGCATAGGGGCATACCCAGGGTTCAATGCTACAACAACACAACAACAAAACCCTAACTACCGACCCTTTCGGAAACACCTGCGAAGTAGATGAAGTCTCACCCAAGGTAAAGGAAGGGGTGGTTGCTAGACTCAGGTGTCTGCAACCTTAGCTGGGACACAGATCTGTGATTACTTACTTAATAAATCACTGAGCACCCTCAGTTCCCTAATATGAAATGAATATCCACTTCGTTGATAAAACAGATCTTCACAGCATTCGTACTAATCTACAACTTTTAAGCACTTAGCATAGACAACTGAGCCAGATCGAGCATATCAAGCACTAAGCATGACTATCTAGATCATATCTAACATTCTCATACATTATTAGCATTACGCATAAGCATATCTATCTAATCATCTATAAGAACTTAGCAAAAGAAGATATAAACACATCAAAGCAATGCACAAAGAAAAATAACACAGTGTTTACGTGGTTCACCCCCACCCTGGGGCTACGTCCACCAACTCTTCTTCTTTATTAGCTTCATCTAATCAGTTATAGCACAGAGCCTTAAAAACCCTTCTTTGCATAGGACAAAAGATCTGTGCAACTGGCTAGATCCTTCTTCCTTGCGCTACAACACAAATCCTTTCACCATCTATTACCGTCACTTGCACTTAGCTCCGCAAGTCTATTACAATCATGCACCAAGAACTTACATTCCACTCTAGCACTTAGCATAACATCACATAGATGTTGATAGATCTCCCCCCTATATCTATGCCTAGAGATATCTATTTATACATTACAAAATAGGCCAAACATGGGTAAACCCATGGGCCAACATCCCATTCCCATTACATAATCCCAAAAACCAAAAAAGGGGCCCAAAAGGGGGCCGAGACCCCATGATCTCCACTTCGTCTTGTGCTCCTTCTTCGATAGGTTGTTGAAGTCCCAAAATAGGTCAACGTGACCAAGAATCTCCCAAAACTTGGTCAAGGGCCAACATAAACTTTCTAGGTTGGGAGGCCAGTGAGTATCCAAACCTAGTGACTAAACCTTCTTGAGCCTTAAGGTATACAATTTACCCCCAAAAAGAAAAATCACTTATTCAGTGAGGTTACTCGTTGTCCAAAGATACAGATTGAGGTTATTGACCCTTGCACTCAACAAATTTCCTCCTTGGGGTAAATCACTCACTTGTCCTTATTTGTCCTTATGACCTCTCTTGGGCCTTGTGCACTAGTTTGGGTCTTTTCTAGGTTGAGGAGCCTCCCTTGGGTCCCCAAACTTCCCCAATCCATTAGGGCGCACTTGTCATGACCAAGGGGTAAGTTAAAGTCAACATGGGTAGTCATAACTGCAACATTGACTAAAACAACCTAACTTGATAGAAGGTTAGATATAGTTCCTATTGATTCAAATTGTATACCATCAAAGGTCTGTGAATTGGTCAAGGTGGAATGAGAATGGGAGAACCAAAGTTTTTCTATATTGACTTAGATATATGAACTATCTCCATGATATAAGGACTCATTTGGAAAATGAAACATAGTTGAATGTTGCTAAGTCTTAGATAACTAGAACATCAAAGTTGGCATGTTATAAGGCCAATTGAATCTAAATAAGATTGAATGACATCACTGAGCTTGTCAGTGATAGAGACAACACCTAATTACTTTAAGTTTACTTATAAATAATGATATTTTTGTTGCTAATATAAAGATCTAAACATGGTTTTCAACATATGTGGTTCATTGTGATGTCACTGGGATACATAGTGGTCATTTCTTAAAACTAAACCCATGACTTCATCGTCAAGAATAATGTGGAGTGTGCATGTGATTAGGGGATCACTGAATTTGGTAAATGGAGCATCGACTAGGGGATCATGTGTTTCTACCATATGATGTTGTAATTTGACATGGTATCTTTGGACGGTCTTGACAAGTTTTGAGAGGGGTGCATGATCTTCCATCAATTTCACTGCCTTTTTACAAAACTCTAAAACCAAATTGATGAAGGCCTAAATTGCCTTGTGAATAGTGGTTGTTTAAGGCATAGGTTCTTCTAACTACCTCGTACACACATCAAAACTACCTACTCTAGTCTCGATGCCCAAAAGTGAAACATCCATATTTTCAACTATTAGCTTATTTTTTAACATTAGTAATGTCATTGTAAGGTATTTCAATTTTTGTTTCCAATGTCCTTCAAATGGATTAGCATAATAGTTTAACTTCTTCTCCTAGAATGAACTTAGGTTTTCAAGACAATATGAGAGCCAAGGTTTACCAAACCCTCTCTTCCTTGAAGTTTTAATGTAGTTTCAAAAATATTGGTTGGATACTAATAACTTTATCATGGAGGTATTAGGTTAGCATCCCTTCACTTCCCTTAGGAACAATGGTTAGTTTGGCTTCATATAAAAAGACACAATCATCATATATAAATGCAATGAATCAATAAGGCCGAAATGTTCACCTTTAATGACTTCAAATGCTAAGTTTTATAGGGTTTAGTGGGAAAAAATCAAGTTTCTCACCTTGTGCCTAGTGACAATAATATAAATGAGATTTTTCTACAACATCCAAAAAATAAAACTCTTCTTTTGGCCACTAGTGCCTTTGTTTTGAATAGAGGTACTCACCATTATTGGTGCCCTCACATGTGCCCTCATGTGCCCTCAACTCAGTGCCCTATGTGTGCCCTCACAGTGTATCTCTTCCCTGGCAATGTATCTCCTGCGACTTTCTCCTCGCAGACTATCTCCTCACTGTTCTCCTCGCAGACTATCTCTTGTGACTTTCTCCTCGCAGACTATCTCCCCTCAGTCGCGTGCACAGTGATGTCCTTAGTCGTGTGCAATGGGCTCCTTCCTATGCTTTGGATCTCACAATAATGGCTTGAATCCCTCAGACCCACTAATAATGAGGGTAACAATAAATAAATGTGCCAAAATTCCTTTGAAACCCTAACATAAGTGTAGTTGGATATTAATAAGAAATAATTTGTTTTGATTTTAAGTGATTACCATGACTTCCCCCACCATTTTATCCTATTCAAATTTGGGCCCTCAACATCATTGATCTATGAGAAATAATTTAAATTATGTATGGATACCTCTTATTTATAAGAAAGTATAGATGAATTTCTTTAAACTATGACATTTATGAGGGTCAAAGTTGGCCACATCAAAGTTAGCCACATAATAGTGTCATGCTATGATAGCCATTATTAAGAAAGAGTTGGAATCTCTTACAATGGGTGTAAATGTGAGCATGTTGGTTCTTCTTGCATACATTGGGAGCTTAGTCACTACATTTGGTGTTTTGTTTTAAAAAAAAATCAAAATTTGTTGAATCTCAATTTCAAGCATTGGCAATTAAATTTGCTAAATTCCCTGAATTTAATTACCAAAAATCTTATTCATATGCAAAATTCAAATAAAGAGAGTTTAATCTATTGTTTAATATAATCGTTTTTTTATACTTCTAGACTTTATACTACTCCAAGCTACAAAATTTTGATAACATGGATCGAGTAGAAGCATTTTCTTTAAATAATCTACTATGTTGGTGGAAAATTTCTAAAACATTGCAAGTTCTTTCAAATAACACTATGGAATTCACTTTCCATGCATGATGAGAAAACCATATGTCAAGACATGAACCTTTGACGTTGGGTTGCCACCAATTTAACTACATCGTGGTTCAACTCCAACTAGACTTTGGGATATTTGTCATGAAATGTAATGCAAAAGGAATCACAAATGTGACACAAGCACACAACCCGTCATTCCAACTATATACAAACATGCCCCCACCTATATGTGGTATGTATACACAATCAACCAAAAGTGCACAAGGTTTACATGGTTTTAGGTGACATCATGGGCATCGATTAACCAAGGATAGGCATAGCCCATTGTCATGGTTGAAAATTAATTAACTCCATAATTTCTAAGCCCTCCATTTAACCACAAATAATTTCTATGGCCTATATAATTTATACAAATTCATGGATTTCTTTGAACTATGGATAATTTCCATGTCAACAACAACACATCCATTCATTGGGAACACTAAAACCCAACAAATCGATGACTCCACTAAATTAGGGTTTATGGTTTACATGATAAATTGATGGTGGAAGAAAATGGGTGTGTGAGTCAAATTTGAGTCCAGAAACCCTCCCATATCGTTAAGGCATGTGAATAGTCTATCCATGTTAAATTTCAATGCATACAGAAATAGTTTGAAAAAAATTCAACGTTGGCCCCATTCACAGGTCAATATTGCCTGTGTCTTGTCCTAGTACAATTTCCTTGTAAAATTTGTATAAAATATTTGGAGAATGATAATTTTGAAGGCACTAGGCCTCTTCCTACACACCATGGCTAGATCACCTCTCATTGACAGTCTGTTTATTGATCCATTTTAGTTTTGGGTTGTTAGTATTTTCAATTGCACACACCTTTAAATCTAGTCAAAGTTAAATTGATGTCTCTTGTTACTGTAGGGTTATAAATCCTCATCCCAATGCCCATATGCCTCAGACCTTGCGATCTAATGATCGTTTGGTGACAAGTGTCATGAAGGGTGATGACTAACACTAGGGGTAATGTTGGCATAGGGGTAGACCCAGGGTTCAACACTCAAGAGCGCACCAACAAAACCCTAACTACCGGCCCTTTCAGCAACACCTGCGAAGCAGATGAAGTCTCACCCAAGGTAGAGGCAGGGGTGGTTGCAAGACTCAGGTGTCTACAACCTTAGCTGCGACACAGATATGTCATTACACACTTTGTGCAACACTTAGCATTAATATTTCACCTCGAATCAACCCGTATCTCACTTCACAGATAATACAAAGCATCACAGTAACCACTTAAATCTATGATAGTTCAGCACGTAGAAACATACAACAGATTAGTTTCAATAGATCAAGCACTAAGCATCTTACATATCATATCTAACATGAATTCATATCTCATAAGAACAAAGCATCGATAGATCTATCTAAACACATCAAAGAACTTAGCAAGGAGATAGAAAACACATTAGGTCGAGGCACAGAGCACAACACACAGAGTTACTATGGTTCACCCCCACCCTGGGGATACGTCCACAAAGTCTTCTTCTTTATTATCTCGGTCAAGTAGTTACAACATAGAGGTTTAACAATATTTACTTCGCATAGGAAAGAAGATCTGCACAGCTCACTAGATCCTTCTTCCTTATGCTAAAAGCATGGAGCCTTCTACAATATCTTGCACTTAGCCTCTTACAAGATGCACAGAGCATTTACAGTCATTACCAACACTTAGCTTACTTGCAACTCTTCGATAACATAGACCCAACTTATTGCTCCCTTATCCCCACTTAATTACTTCGCCTATGCATCTATTTTTACATACAAAAGTGGGCCTAAGCATGGGTAAACCCACGGGCCGACATCCCTTTCTCATTACATTAACCCAAAAACCCAAAGTGGGCCAAGATCCCGTGATCTCTGCTACGCTTGCACGCTTTCTTTGATAGGGTGTCGAAGTCCCAAAAATGGTCAACTATGACCAAGTATTCCTCAAAACTTGGTCAACGGCCAACAGGCCCCCAACACTCACATGTGACTCATCCCGAGTCACTCAGGTCTGCGTAATTCTGCTTCAAATGCCTCAAGCTTGGTTGGAGCTTCTTCGACCTATTGCTTTGCTACTACCTCTTGCTCAGTGAACTCCTGGATGAGTGTGTTACTGACTGGTCCCTCTAGGCGTTGTTTTGTTGTGGTCATGACCTGTTCCAGCTCTGTGCCTTGGTTATCAATCTCTAAAAATAGTTGACATGCCTTATCCTGCAGAGGTTGAAGTTGTTGAGTCACCTCCATTACTTTGCTCTGAATCATGTGGATCTTCTGTTGTGCGACACGCTGCTCCTGGGATCACTTCATTTTCTCCATAGTTGATAGGGCCTTCAGCTATATCTGAAGTCTCTCTACATGTTGCTTCGCCTACTGGAGCTGTGACTCCAATTTATGTAGTTCTAGGCTCTCAATTAAGTTCTCGTGTATCTGCGCACTTCTGCTACTTAATTTCTTGCATTCTTTAGTGAGTTCTTTAAGCCTTTCCACTATATTCTAGGCAGTTATTTCTCGTTGCTCGTGCTCTTCTTGCAAGGTACTTGGGATGGCCTGAAGCTCTAGTTCCACAACTCTTTGTTGAAGTTGTTGAATAACTTCAGCAAGCTTCATTACTTGACGTTCTAGGGGTTCTTCTACCTTCTACTCTAAGCTAGTCACAGAGCGAAATGCTCTATTGACTGCCTCTTCGATCCTTATCTTCTTCGCGAGAAGCTGCTCCTTCTCTTTTTGGATTTTTCCTCTGTCTTCATCAGATTTCGCTTGGATGGCATCCTTCTATTGTTGCGTAGCTCGGCATTGCTCGATAATTTCCTCCTGTGCTTTCTTTAGGGCCTAGGTGGCCTATGCTATTTCTTATTATTCTTTCCGAATATGTGCTTCAACTGTGGCAGCAATCTTGTGAAGTTGTACTGGTTCATCTCCCCCTTCTATTGTGCATTCTGGTAGGAGCACAGTGGAGACTATGTGGCTAGACAGAAGCACTTGTTGTACTCCTTGGAGCTCAGTTTCAATTCTATTGTACATGGCCTTTTGCTTGGCTACCTACTTTTATGCTATCTCTTCGATAGCTTCATTCATCATCGCAAGGAGAAAACTAAAGTAATCTAGGGTGAGTGTGGTCATCAGTTTAGTCACATGTGCTTTTGACTTCTTCCGAGAAGTAGGTTATGAAGGTGAACCCTTTCTTTTCTTTACTTCATCTTCTAGTTTTTGTTCAACCTCTTTGAAGTATTCTTCATTACCTCCTTGATCTGGTGTAATGGAATTCGTCCTTACAAATCTACTGTCGACATCCTGGATTTCCACATCTTTCTTTGTCTTCTTTTCTTTCTTCGCCTTACTGGGCCCCAGTGTGTCCTGCACAAATTCTGGGCTGTCGATTTCTAAAATGTCTGTTGGATCTGCTGAGACAAGGAGATTTGTCGACCATTCCTTGGTGATCTCCTCTAGGTCTTCTTCCGTCATCTTATAATAGCACTGAAGTTGCTCTTGGTGCTCATCAGCACGTTGAGTTAGGTATATAAAGTGGCGATCCACGTTGAACTTTATCAGAGGTTGGAACCTTTGTAAAGTGTTCAGGGTTATGTGAGGTGCACCCCCTATGGCCGCTTTCAGTTGGTTATAATACGTATGGAAAATGATATTTGATTACCATTGCTTGTTCATGTCGTTTGAGTACCATAAGGTACTGAAATTCGCGGCTAAGGGCTCAAAAGGGTCAAGGTCCAGGAAGGTTGTGCCTTCTGGTAGCTCCCATGCAATAAAAGTGATTGGTATTAGAATCCAGCTAAAATGAAATTCATGCCCCTGATCCCAGGCTTCTCTGTAGTTAATCTCGAGTTGGTTAACTAGGTACTTCACCCAGTTCATCTGTAGTCCCTCTGCACATTTTCTTGTGAGATCAACTACGAAGCATGAAACTTGCGTTGGTCTATTCTTACATACCATCTTTCCTACGATCAGTTGACATGCGAGGTGCACTGCACCATTTTTGATAGAGGTTACCTTGTAGCCTCGCGCGCCCTTCTCGACATCGCCATAGGTTTCTTTAATCTTCTGTGAAAGAGCGTGGTCTGCGGTCTTTCCAGGGTAGTAATCCTGAGGATCAGGGCCCTACATACTAAGCCCGATGATCCTATTGATCAGCGCTGGATCAAAAATTATACGATGGTTTAACCACAGGTATCCTCCATGGTAACTTGTCAGCAACAATTTTACACAAGAATTCACCTCTTGGTGTCTGCCAAAGTGCGGTATTTTCATAACATTGAACAAAGTTGACTGCGCGAAGTTCATCGTCCATTGTTGAGGGACGATCTTTGAATTCTTTCCCTTGGTTCTGGTTAAGTACTTATGCGAAGCAAGCATGTTGTAGAATTTACGGTCCCCCAGGTTGAAGTCGCAAAACTTCAACGCTGCGACCTTGTCTTGATCTACATGATAGGTGTGTACGCCTTTCGGTAGATATGCAGTGACAAGGGTTTATTCAAAGTCTCTAGGGAAACTATCCCTATTGATCACACCACTCAGAGGGGGTATGTAAGCTAGTAAGATGGATGGCACTAACTTGATGTTAGCTATGTCATTTTTATGCTTAGTTCTTATTTCTGTGCCAGCTCGAGATGTTCCTACTCAAGCAGTCAAGGAGGAGGCCTGCACTCCTCTAGTCAACGATGCTTGGATACTAGTGGATGTTCTTCTTTCCATCATGACGCTCTCAATCATTAATTCAATCAAAACTTCTTCAACTACTTTCTCAACCGCGCTGAGCTCGTCCGACATATAAGCTCGGAAAAGATAATTGGGGTCACGATGATATCAGATACTGCACTAGGATAAATAATCTTCTTGCAATGATCACGGTATACAGTCACTAGTTCTGCGGGCTTCGAATTCTCAATTTGGCAAAAGTGTTCTTCAGGCAGGGCGCGATGGGTTAAATAATAAATTCGGCAATGGCCTTCTTGAAACGGGTATGGATCCTCCATTAATTTTGTTCTATCTATTCTGGTGCTGGCCAATGGTCTAGTAGTGACCCATAAATGTTTTTTGACCCATTTGGGGCGGCAGTCGAATGGACATATCGGTCTCCAATGACTATATTGCTTCGACATGGCGAAGTGCCAAGGTCACTGTCCTGATATCTCGATGAAGTTCAAATTCTGTAATTTTTCTTTCTGCGATGTTCCATCTGGAATCTCCTGTAGTTTTTCAATATTCACCCTCTTCTTACATAACTTTATAGCCTTCTTCCCAGTGAGCTTCATCTCAGTGGTTCTTTTCCCGTTATGATTCTTATCCTCCTTGGATATATTCACTTTGTGTTGCTGAGGTTCCTTCTTAGGGTTCATGGATAACATCTCTTCTTTATCTGTGATAGAGACTTCAGTCTATTGTGATTCCTCTAGTGTTCTGGTAACTTTGTCATATGTGTTCCTAGTGTGATATAACTTTGATATGTCCTCTTGTTCTTCAATCAACTGTGTGATCCTTCTAGTCATGAAGTCTTTTAAATCTTGTCTTTGTTTTTATAAAACTTTTTCTTCTTCCTTCTTTCTGGCTTGATCTCTTTCAATCCAAGTATTTCCAAGTAACATAGTAAACAGAGCGTTGTCCTCAATAAATTTGATAATCTCAAAATATTCCTCTGTCGAAGATCCATTAGCATTCATAGATATATGAGTGAGCCTTCCACATAGGTTTACCAGTTTTCCTCTGAATAACCCTATTCCACTTAGTGAAGGGATCATAGCAGGTCTTGCTATAGCTTGCCAAGTTCTTTCTATCATGACATTCACCTGTGTTTCCTCATCCAAAACACAGTCAATGTTGAAGTCTCCTATCCTTACTTCAATGTATTCTTTTTCTTTAAAGATCTCTGATAACTTGACATGTCTGTGATCATTCAAGGTGTCTTTCATCTGCAGTAACATCTTTTCTGATTCTTTCTGGGGTTTTTCTATTTCTGGATCTACATTAGGGTTTTCTTCTTTCAGGTTCATTCTTTCAAGCTTAGAAATCATTCTAGGGCAATATAATACTTCATGGTCCAAAGCCTTACAACATAGAAAACTCATTCTTTCACCAGGGCACTCCTTAGCTAGATGACCCGGTCTTCTGCAACTGTAACATAGGGTCAATCCTCTCTTTATTTTATATGATCCCCAACTTCTTCTGTACTGTGCACTAGGATCATGGTAGCTAGCCTGCAAGAAATTATTTCTAGGATCCTCCATCCTTTTGTTAGTGCAAACATTCTTTCTATGCATAGGTATAACATATCTATCATTATTCTTATCAGATCTATTCATATCAAACTTTCTTTCATCTAACAATGCCCTAGTATTCAATCTAGGACAAAATCTATCAATCCTACCTAAATTCATGCTTCAGAAACAAAAAATTCCACTTATCTTACTTCTATATAGCACAAAGATTTCAGATCTAAGACTTTTAACTATTCTTACCTTTATCAGAGCACAAAGCTTATAGATCTTACCTCTTTCATGCATATATGACCTCTTTTCTCACAGATCTGACCTCTTTTCTCGTAGATCTGACCTTTTTTCTCACAGATCTGACCTCTTTTCTTGGCACAAACCTTCATAGGTCAAGTAGAATGTTGCGCACCAGGGCACAGATCTACACACAGATCTTATTTTACACAAAGATTCTTCTTCTCTAGTTCCCAACAATCACAGTTTCAGGTCCTGACAACGAAACCATTTGTTGTCATAGGGGTAGACTGAGGGTTCAACACTCAAGAGTGCACCAACAAAACCCTAACTACCGGCCCTTTCGACAACACCTGCGAAGCAGATGAAGTCTCACCCGAGGTAGAGGAAAGGGTGGTTGCAAGACTCAAGTGTCTGCAACCTTAGCTGGGACACAGATCTGTGATTACACACTTCATGCAGCACTTAGCATTAATATTTCACCTTGAATCAACCCTTATCTCACTTCACAGATAATACAGAGCATTGCAGTAACCACTTAAATCTAAGATAGTTTCAGCACTTAGCAACATATAACAGATTAGTTTCAATAGATCAAGCACTAATCATCTTACATATCAGATCTAACATGCATTCATATCTCATAAGCACAGAGCATCAATAGATCTATCTAAACACATCAAAGCACTTTGCAAGGAGAGAGAAAACACATCAGGTCAAGGCACAGAGCACAACACATAGAGTTACCGTGGTTCACCACCACCCTGGGACTACGTCCACAAATTCTTCTTCTTTATTATCTCGATCAAGCAATTACAGCATAGAGCTTTAACAATATTTACTTCGCACAGGAAATAATATATGCGTAGCTCGCTAGATCCTTCTTCCTTGCGCTAAAATCATAGAGCCTTCTACAATATCTTGCACTTAGCCTCTTACAAGATGCACAAATAATTTACAGTCATTACCAGCACTTAGCTTATTGCAACTCTTCGATCACACAGATCCAACTTATCGCCCCCTTATCCCCCCTTACTTACTTTGCCTATGCATCTATTTATACATACAAAAGTGGGCCTAAGCATGGGTAAACCCATGGGCTGACATCCCTTTCTCATTACATTAACCCAAAAACCCAAAAAGGACCCAAAGTGGGTCGAGATCCCGTGATCTCTGCTTCGCTTGAGCGCTTTCTTTGATAGGGCATCAAAGTCCCAAAAACGGTCAACTATGACCAAGTATTCCTCAAAACTTGGTCAAGGGCCAACATGTAACTTTCAATTCAAGGCTAGGAATGACCAGGCCCACATCAAGTGAAGGAAGAAAATTAAGAAGGTACATGTGTTGTCCCATTCCATGTCAACAACAACACATCCATTCACTGGGAACACTAAAACCCGACAAATCAATGACTCCACTAAATTAGGGTTTATGGTTTACATGATGAATTGATGATGGAAGAAAGTGGGTGTGTGAGTCAAATTTGAGTCCAAAAACCCCCCCATATCATTAAGGCATGCGAATAGTCTATCCATGTCAAATTTCAATTCATACAAAAACAGTTTGAGAAAATTTCAACGTTGACCCCATTCACAGGTCACTGTTGCCTGTGTCTGGTCCTAGTACAATTTCCTTGTAAAATTTGTATAAAATATTTGGAGAATGATAATTTTGAAGGTGTTAGGCCTCTTCCTACACACCATGTCCAGATCACCTCTCATTGACATTTTTTGTATTGATCCCTTTTAGTTTTGGGTTGTTAGTATTTTCAATTGCACACACCTTTCAATCTAGTCAAAGTTCAATTAATGTCTCTTGTTACTATAGGGTTATAAAGCCTCATCCCAA
>SNQJ01S0071364.1:4861-32966 GCA_010110895.2 Picea sitchensis | reverse complement strand
ATGGAAAATAATTACACACCATTTAACGGAAGTGGTCAAAATTTAGCAAACTTGAATCACTCGACACCATACACTAGCACCTAAGTTGTTTTGTAGACAAAATGTCAATCTTTGAAATTCACCACTAAAAAAAGAATGCCAACTACTTGTCATCCACAATTGGGTTGGGTTGGTTTAAATTATGACGTGTTGATTTGCATCTACATACAATGGTCACAATTTTATGCTACTTACAGTGGTCACGGTTTTATTTTCTAAGACACTTCGGCATGTTCTCATTTTTCATTGTCTAACTAGTAGATTTCATCATGTTATCGTAGATTTCGTAATGAATTTTGTATATTTTAGTTACTCCTTATTAATAGTGTATAAACAAGTTACATCAACTACAAACTAGAGTTAATCACTACATCTAGAATTGCGTGTGATTATAAAAAATTGAGAGAAACAACATCACATATAAGAATACAATGTTATATGAGTAACCTAACCTAATACGATACTAAAAATATGACATTAATATATAGGCACAACATAATAGAAAAACAAAATTTAGAGAGCTAACAAGGTCTCTAAGGGATAGAATTAGACTTAAGAGGATTTTTTTTCCATGACTTTCTATTTCAAACATTAGTCCAAATGGTAAAGTTGTTATGAGTTGGTGGTTTTGTAATAAGGATTAAATTTACATAAGGAATTGAAGGCTCAAATTAATCTAGATTGATAATGACATTCGTTTTTAATGTTTGAATTGAATTATTGATGGAGTGATTTTCCCTCTTCTTAAAATACTTCTTCGAAAAATATTTTTCTTGACATTTCACATGAATTTCCATAGAATATACTAACTAGATGCAAAAACCAATGACATGAAATATGGTGATACACATATAATATATTATCAAGGAAAAAACAAGCTACATGAAATTTCAACATTTGAACAAAAATTTACAAGTTAAATGAGTACATCAATAAAAAAACATACTAACCTTGCAAGTTCAAAATCTGAGCTATGTAGATCGAAAATTGGATTTGTTCAACCGATGAGTGATGGAAAAAATAAACAGCTCAAACAAAATCCACGAATAGTGTCGCAACTATAGCAATTGTGTCACAAAGTCTCTTAAAGTCAGGTATATATAGATCAACTAGTCAACTTGCCGTTAGCAGATGCCTTTTGAGATAGGAAAAATTTATGTGGCAATAGCGACGAAAATACCACCCAAGTTAAAAAACCTATTCGTGGCAATATCAATGAAATTTCGTGGCAATATCAACAAAAATCCCGCCCTATTTAAAAAAACATGAAAATAATGGAAACATGGAAAACTTTCGTGGAATAATCCGCCCATATGTAGTAGTGGTAAATACTTCCACTGGTTTCTCTCCTTTTCAGTTAGTACATGGCGTGGAGTCGATTCTTCTAATTGAATGTGAAATCCCTTCCCTTAAGTTGGAAATTGAGCTCCTACCTGACACATCTGATCTTAAAGAATGTCTTGTACACTTGAAGCATCTCGATGAGTAGCGTCGTGATGCCTCTATGAATATCGAAGTGAATAAATAGCGTGTTAAGGTTAAGTACAATAATTATGTCTGTCCTCGGTAGTACGTTGAGGGTGACTTGGTTTTCCTTTGTGACCAAGCCAAAGAATCGTTGGGGGAATGAAACTTCAACCCCATGTGGCATGGTCCTTATGTCATGCGACGTGTCTTAGAGAAAGGATCTTATGAATTGGAAGATTGTGAAGGGAATATTTTGGATAAGCCCAGAAATGGGATCTACCTTAAAAGGTATTATGCTTGAGCCCTCAAGCTCGGGCGTGACCTTTTGTATACTAGTGTATCTTAGTTTATATACATCTTTTCCTTTGTGTCAACAGATTTCTTATCAAGTTTTCCCTTGGTTGGAAGATGTCAATGGAGTCTTCAGTTTACTTAGGATTTGCAGACGATGTCAGTCATCATATGCAGAACATGGCTTCCGCCGCTTGGGTCATTTACTCACCAGAGGGCCAACTGTTGTCTTCAAGTGGCATTCATCTAGAGCCATCAACGAATAATGTGGTTGAGTATAGTGTCGTTATAGATCTATTACGTGACGCCATTTAACATGGTGTTCAGTCTTTAGAGGTTCGCCTAGACTCCTAGTTAGTCTTATGTCAATTGAACCACAGTTACCGTGTGTGAGATCCTAGTCTACTCCGACGATTCCTATGAGTACAAATTTTGGAACGATACTTTTATTTTGTTACTTATAATCACATACCTAGATGTTCTAATCATGTATCTGATGCATATGCTAATTATATTTTAATTGGCATTTGTCATATAACTAAGCAAAGAAAACACATTCATGCATTTACACATTGTAACATATATAAGTAAATTCGAAGACCAATTCTTTTTATATTTCATCCTTTCGAGTTCAAAAAAGTTATGGTGTCATAGTACAAAATGGGGTTCAGACCCTCAAAATACATATATGGCTAGTATATAATATGACCATGGCATCTATTCATGTGGTTCCAGATGTGTATCATGATAGCACACTACGACGTTTGTGAGACACCGGAAGAGTCGCACCCACGCACGGGGTACACCCACCACCTACCATTGCATCGCCTCTGGAAGATCCTCCACTTGAACCATATGAATCATGTGCATCAATCGGGACAGTTTCGTCTACAAATTTTGTAGCACTCTTTCCGCCCACTTTCTCATCTCCTCATCCCCTATGTCAATGTCGTGGGAATCCCTCTAGATGTCGCGGACCTACATCTGCGTAACAAAGCAATTGTTAATACTTGATACCATACAAAAATATTTGTGTTTTTTTTATTTTTATTGAAAAACACAAAAAAGGAAATATATAAAAACATTTCTTACCAATATCACTGTAGGCGGAACCTGGTGGAAAAGGCATGTCCAGATCCCCTCTATAGTCGTTCCTACCTTAAGGTTAGTCGTCAATGGCTATGACCTGTCGGCACCACCAGAAAAAGAACTCATCATTATAGGGGGTTGGCACCCTACCACCTCCTAGTCACCTCATCACGTCGGTCCACCATGACATGGATGGATCGCACTATCCATGTGGAGTAATCTCTACTCTAGGGCTCAAAATTGGAACCCTCTCAAAGAAAAAACTACAAAGTATATATGCAAATCCAAAGTTTCTCATTTTCCCTTGTTTGCAATCCATCAACTGGCTCTTCATGTTAGCCAGCAGTGAGGTACACCAGTCATAAACAATGGGTCTTAAACACTCCACCGCATAGAAAATGAGTGGCCTTGATTTCTGGTGCAATGAGGACAACTCTAAAATTCATGTGAGTACAAGCATGACAATATTTAAGATCAGGTTCTTGATCGCCCTGATAGGGAGTTGGCTCTCTACTTTGTATGTGCCTGCAACACAGTGGGTGGCAATGTATTCCTCCGTAGTCATAACACCCCCATCCCCTAGGGCCTTGAGATTCAATACTTTGCCTCGGCAAGACAAACCAGTGATGAAGTATATATCGTCCACTTAAATCCTCAATGGTTTCCCATCGAGGTTGAAGGACTCCATATCTAGATCCCAATAGTTTACTAGCAACTAGAGTAAACTCACCTGAGCCCTCATTCCCATGAGAGTTTTTTTTTTTATAAAGGCCACATATTTTAAAATCTTGTTGAGCCCCTATATCTCTTCCCACTACTGCATCTATCTCTTCATGCTCCCTCTCCCTCCATTCATTCACCATCCTACAAAGGAAAAACCAATTTTTGAGTTAAAACCTTTCAAAAATGTTGTTCACGAACTTGTACGCGGGATAACTTGGTAACAATCGCATATAGATCTGCATATACGCATGCATGCTTCAATTTTCCCATGTATATGGGGTCGTATATGTGACCCGATGAACTATCACCCGCGTATACCCTAGTTTCCATGTTACGTCCTCTAATACTCAAAAATTGGGGCCTAAAATTGAAATTTAAACCATTGAAGTTGAAGTAGATGGGATGGGAACTTACTTGGTCTAGACAATTGTTGATTTTGTTGATCGTAGATCCCACAATCGACACTTGAAGATCGTGGGGGAAATGGCCTAAAATGCACTATGTGGGTGAAAAAACTCAAATGGTATGGTAAAATGGTTTGTTTTTACTATTAGTAGAAATTTTTTACCCACCTCCTATAGTTGGTGCTAATTTTTGACCTTATGGACTAATAGTGCAGTGGAAAGACTTGGTTTTTGATGGTTTTTTCCGATAATTTTTTCGGTTTCTAGCATCATACCGCCTGTTCATGCCTTTGGCAGGTAATTATTTCACTAGAATATAGGATAGGTTTTCACTTCGTTTTGCACTCTTGCATCATCCTATAACCGTGATCCATACACCCTAGGTACAAACCCATTTATTAGCAACACGAAACCTTCTTATTGCTACTAGAAGTGTCGTTATTAAGTGGTAGAGGCTTACCAAACATGGGTGCCCTAGTTAGAACCTTTGTGCCATTTGGTTCCCATGCATAAATTATTCCATAGGATCGGGAGTTCCTTACAGTCCCGATATGAATTTGTGTTTGAACCCCATATTCTTACTCACAAGAATTTTGACCGTTACCTATGGGACTTCCCTCGAGTCTTGGTTAAGCTCTTTTCTGACTCTCGAAAAAAAAACAAAAAGATTGTTGAGTGAACTTGTCTCTTTCACACTCATTAAATGGCTTTGAAAGGACACTTATTTGGTATAAGTTTAACCCTTTTTCAGACCAAGTAGATTACTTACGAAAAAGGAATACTCTAGTCACCATTGGCTAGAAGAGTTCTCCTGGGTATTATTTTATATTTTTTTGGGCCTAGGGGACTAAATCTACAAAAAAGGACATTTTTTGGAGTTAAGATGTAATTGCATTCCATCATCCTGCTTGCAGTATTGAGCCTATTGTCAGTTATCGCTTTCTCGTTATAAGACTCTTACCTCAACAATTTTCATTACTAGCCTAGAAGAACCTTATATATATCCTTTGTATCTTGACACCATGTACCCTAAGAGGATTAAACATCCCCCCAAGTGTCCATTCCCCGCATGCACTTCCTTGCATTGAGCATAGGTATGTTCCACTGCTTGGAGCTATTTTCTTACTCGCGACACTCGTTTCCTCTCCTATATCATATCATTTCTTTGGCTATGAAAAACAAAAAATATGGGCATGAAAATAATATTATCTCATATCGACAGCAGTCATGTCACCGTTGAACAAAGAACAAACTTTTGAGTCCATTTTCATCCAAAGTTTGGGTTTAGCATGACCTTAGGAAGATGATCTCGTTACTTAGATTTTACTCCTCCGACTGGTTATCCTTCCAGTCCCTATGGAGAGTTTGTTGATGCCTCCTACATCACAAAGTTTTATCATCAAGTCTATGCTGCCTAAGTTATCTGTATGTCTCATGCTCTTATTCAAAGGAAGTCTATAAGTTTGTGTTGACCATTTCTCATAACTCTTGACTTTGCATGTCGACCATACCATTAGTGTATCTCAAAGTCACATGAAGTTGTAGTCCTACCATTCACCCTGGTCCTACTTTCATTATGGGTAGGTAACCTTGAACCCAACAGTTGATATTTCCTCATTGGTCGCTGACTGAGGGGGTTTCCCTTGTGTTCAATGATAAGAAATATATTCATACATTAGGATTCATGCATTTTCTTGGATTCCATTAGCCTTATTGATGGTTTCCTCGCCTTTGTCAACAATTTTCCTTATCGGTTGCTATTCAAAGGGTCTCTTTCATGCACTACTTGCATCTGGTGCATGCGAGGGATGCACAGGGTCGTTGGTTCATGAACATCCTATTCATCCGAGATCCTACTAATCATCAATCTATTTCTTTGTACCTTGTGTTGAATTATGAGAGATGCCCTAATTCTCTCCTTTCAGTGGGTCTCCTTCCATCGACTTCAACTCATCTATTTTGGAAATGAGACCTAGAGTCCTATGAGTACCTAGAGGCTTGCAGTCATCAGTGGCAGGTTCTCCCACCATCGACAGTTGGGAATACATCAATGTCTCTTGATTGATGGATTCTTCAAGTGTTCTACCTCAACACCTTTTTTCACACTTTTAGAATGTACTCGGTGCCTTGATACCTACTTTCATTATCGGTGGGTTGTCTCACGTTTGTTAACGATATACCTTAATGACATGTAATCAAACAATGTCTCATTTTGTTTGACCTCAACTCCTCTATTCACATGATGTAGACTTGCACCTTCGGTGGATAGTGTAGAATACCTCCAAGTTACAATAGCATCATTCAGCCTCTGTTGTTGTCTTTCATTGGACAATACCTATATGACTTCAGTGATCATGGGAGATCAAATTGTACTCCATTGTATACAAATATATTCAGATTGATTTTGAGACTGGATCCCACTGTGCCTTGTTCGTGACTATGAAAGCCTATGGCATATGTCCACTTTGTATTTCCTATTCATGGCCATGAACAACTATTTGATATATTTCCACATGGATCTGCAGTGTAATTCAGATTGGCAGCCATGTGTACAAAGTCATTATGGATTGTAATATTCTCATGAGAAACTAGTACTTCTAGCTGAGTCTTCATTACTCCACTTCGAGGAATTATAATGTATTTTGGCCATAGCAGATAGTCCTCTGACCTCACACATTAGGGGTCATCTGTTACAAAAAAAAAAATCCTCACTCCATGTAACTTGCTTGGATGGCCTTTCCATTTCCCTATGCAAACTTGAAGTTCCCTTTTTGTGTCTTCCAGAGCCAAAAAAACATATTTTCCACATATACATGCCCTATCATTTATACAACAAGCATATACGCGGGTTTCTCCACTACAACCCACATACATCGGGTTTGGTGCTCAAAATTAAAAAATTATGTCGGGTTTCCATGCCATGTCACAAGATCCATGATCCTTGACCTTCCATATACTATAAATGCTCTGACTCGGCCCTTCAGTTCCATTTGAAGGATATAAATTGAGCCATATCCAATCCTTGAGGCGATTCAACAATTGAATTTTGAGAGAAAAGACACTCAGGAGAAATTTCACTTCATATTGAGTCTGCATCCCATTGTCCTTGAAAGTCAGAACTCCTGGTTCAACCCCCAAGCTCTTCCTTCTTTGTGATGGAGAACCTCATTGACTCCTTTATATGAGCTTTCCTTTGGTGGAGGATTGAATTGGTGGAGGCCCAACTGGAGGGACTTAGTTTCTCGGTTCCGATATGTGTAGTTACAGAAGTTTGTCACCTATGTACTCATGTTGATTGTTTTAATATAAATACTATTTTCTCGTCCAAATGATATCTTGCAAATATTTGAATTATTATTCCATGGGCATCTTTTTCATGTATTTTAATGGATCATGCTAATCCATATGCTAACATTATATATTATCACCATATGCTTGCGTATGTTGGATGTTGAGGACAAGTTGCAGGTATAAAGCTTTCGGTTGTGTGCTAAACGGTGGTCTTCATCGAACGTTCGGACGAGGTAGGATCTTAGCCTTGTCTTGTTAGCATTTAATTTATATAGCATACTTGAGATTAGAGTTAATTCCTGCGTGTCATTTTGTCTATTGTGGTTTACCCCTTTCCATAGAGTGATTTTCCTCGTAACACATACTCTTCATTTTTGTAATTGCGAGGATGACAATTTTATTTTTTTTGGACTCTTGAAATTTATTTTCATAATTTTGGCACTATGAAAATTTTATGATGATAGTTTGTTTAATTAGATGTAAATACATTTAGTTGTATTGTGGTGAATAGAAAAATATAAAAAGTATGGGATAACATCTTCAGCATACAAGCAAACACATCGGTGAATAAGGAAAAGAATAAGAAATTGTAGAAATAACAAAACAAATATAAAAATAGCAAAGACTAATACAAAATATCTTTTGAGGAACCTTGTCATATGCTATAAATGTTACTAGCATGGATCAATATTTATACATATTATGTTTACATGAAAACCCCTTTTTAAGCAATGCAAAATTAAATGATTCAGAGTGATATAGATATATATTAACTAGATGCCAGTGACATTGTAGAACTTGTCAAACATAATCTTTAATGAAACACCAAGAGTGGCAAAAGTTAAGATTATGAAACACTAAACCTGTAGAAAATAATCTTATGAAACACTTGAAAAGGGTACATCATGTTTAGATTCCTTGATCCTCATATAATAAGTCGAGGATTTAGAGAAATGTAAAAAGGAAATTTGAAATACCCCTTAAGTTTAGTCAATATAAAAAGGAAATTTAAAACACCCCATAGGTTTAGACATTGTTATCGAATTCAAATGTAAAAGGAATGCACCAAATTAGTGAAAGAGATAGAGCATAAGAAAAAGGAATTTGTTGCAAAGAAAGCATCAAAGGAATACAATGAGAAAAAATAGAGATAAAGGTTCACAACCAAAAAACAATGATGGGAGCATGACCAAACACAATAGAAGAGGGAAATAAGACAAAGAACAATATAAATTGATAGGGAGAATCGAATGTGTGAAAAAATAAGGAGCACAATTTTTTTATGAAATTAACACGATAGAAGACAAATATATTTTGAAAATGACACATGAAATATTGAATAGTGGGAATTGAGCACCACATCTAATCCTTTGCTTGACCAACTTATATTGACTAGGAAACCAATTAACATTCAATCACCTAATTTATTCCCTAGTGCCAAATTTATTCCTACTTGTGTATCACAAATTAGTGTTCACAATGGATGGTGTGTCACCAATAACATCCCGTTTTGGCATACTAAACATGTTTAAGTTGAATACAAGAAAATAAAGTTGCTAACAAGAAGTGCTTTTGTATCGTGAGTGCATTGTTTCAAATTTGTTTAGAGAAGTATATGAAAGATGTATAAGTCCTCAATGCTCTAACCTTGATGCCCCAAGCTAGATATGGGATGGTGCATGCCCAAGAAGTCTTTTGTAGAATCTAGCTTCTTAGAGTAGAAGCAAGAAAGATTCAAAGGTAGTTAGAAGTCAAATGAGGAATAATATATAAGGGAAGATAATTCTTTACAACAATAAATCCCCTAGTTACAACCCACCACAGATTCAATTCATCATGGTAGCTATAGCCTTCCATTATTCTAATCACTTCACTCTATGCATCATGGTTTTGATATGTTCATCGTTTGGATAAGAAGCATTAAAGAATCAAGAGACTACCCAAATTGTCAATCTATGTTAACATATTTATTACAGTGACTATATTACACTGACAACATACTCTAATGAATAGAATTGGTCACAACACACTATAGAGAAATGAGAAAACAAATTATGTCCTTTAATACCAATAATGGTTGGATGAAAGACAACTCAAATATGAACAAAAGATAATGTATCCAATGAAGAGCAAATCATCTTGAACATCAATTTCATCTTCTAGATATACATGAATTGTGGATATAAAATTAACAACTAGCTCTATCTTATATAGTATGGTATTAGTTGATATGTTTTCTAATAATTGATTTTTGAGATCAACTTGAATCAAATTAACATCGATTTCATCTTCTAGATATACATGGATTGTGACTATGAAATAAACAACTATTGAACTCTATTTGGGTGGGTGTAAGCTAATGATGGTCTCTCATGACACGTTAGTGGAAATGCAAACATGGAAAAACAATAATAGGTTAACTTGGAAGGATGATTTGAGGTACTTTAACAGTGAATTTGAATATGGTGTAAAATGATGAAATGATGGAAATTGAATTAGCTTTCCAAATATATATTTTTTATTTATAGAATTTGTGCATGACCATGATAAATTTGAGGCTTTCTAATAGTGGTATGCTATTTTTCATGCAAAATGTAATGCATATGTTTCCATTTGTGTAGGTGTTAAATACCTAAATGATGATTTTTCTTAAAAAAAAATGTAGAATTGTAGAGAACACATTGTTCTTGTGAAGGCCTATTTTTTCAAAATTTACAATGTTTATTTTATATGTTTTTTAAATTATGAAAGTCATTATATCCTTGAAATTACAAGGCCTTGTGTTTGTGTAGGGTACGAGGGTCTTAAGTTAATCAAACCATTTATTTATTTTTTAGATTATAGATCTCGATATGTACTAGTGTAGCGTATAACTTATTTTAAAAATGGTTGAGGAAATAAAAATTTCTAGCAAGAATAAAAGATGTATGAATTTTAAGATTATGATATATGTCAAGACAAAACTATATTAAAAATAGTAAACAACATTAATTTTTCAAAAAATTACATATTTGGAATTTGCATATTCAACTCTATATGTGTGCATAGTTTCATCTATGATGAATTTGTGTAGCCTATACAAAAAAAAAACTTGAAAACTATATAGATTGAGAGGCATTCGGAAAAATGGAGGTTTTGATTTATTTGCAGCCCAATCCACTAGGTTTGTCATTTCGAACCTAAATCTGAGGAAACAAAATAAACAAACATGTGTGCTAAAGTTCTCACTCCTACCAAAACAATTTGAATAAAAGGAATATGCACGCGCTCTAGAGTGTGCACACATTCTAGAGCACATGTGCATTCTAAGAACACATCCACGCCCTTTTGACTAATCATTCACAAGGTAGGTCTAACAAGAATGTGCCAAAGGATGCTTGTAGGCATCTAGGGAACTCAATAACATGTTGACCCACCACAAAGGACCTTTCAAGGGTATCCTTGGTCTCCTGATGGGGATAATCAACATTATTAGTTTTTGAACATCGAGCATGAGTATCTAGAACATGGGTATGGTGAGGGGAATAAACCACATTGTCTCATCCCATAACCTTATCCCCTCACTCCTCATCCATAAACCTATCCCCAACCACAAACCTTGGCCCCCAATTCCCTATACCCTATCCCCCTAACCTTGGATCCTTCACCGATGAATCCCAAATCCCCTTTACCTCTTCCACGCAGTCCCCACCACTCTCACTACAACCTCCTCTTCCCTTGGGTCCTAAACTCCCAAATAGTCCCCCAAAACTAGTCCCTTAGCACCCATCTATTGGATCCTAGCCCCATTTGTACTTGGACCACCACCTTTACCTAAGACCTAGAACCCTTTACCCTAAAGACACCTACCCCCTACACCCATGGGGCCCTAGACTCTATTCCCCTGGGGCCCAATGACCCACACTTTGTGCTTGGGCCCAAATCATATGAAACCCTTAGGATCCTCTAGTAGTCCCCCACCTCTATCATTAAGCAATTTTTATCCTACTTTCTCAAACCCCTTAGCCATTGGGACCAAACCTATGCCCCTACCCCGATCCACCCCTAGGCCCCATACCCCTTCCCATGAGTTCCTTCCACCACTAAATCTCAACCTATACCCCTAGGTTGCTTCCCCACTAGGTCCTTATCTCTGTCAAATCCTTATCACCCTCTACCCCTATGTCGCCACATTTACTTAAACCCTATCCCCATCTACCCTTGGGCCCATACCTCTACTCGATTTCTATCCCCCTCTATTCCTAGGCCCCTACCTCCACTTGGAACTTCTCCCCATCTACCCCTAATCCCCCAACTCTACTTGAACCCTAACCCCTTTAGACCTAGTCCCTAATCTTCTTATGCCCAGACCTCTTCCCTGAGGCCCCACAACCCCTACACTTTCCTCTTAATGCCCTAGTCATTTCCCTAGGAATTTAACCACCTTGAATATTATCCCCCCATATCCCCTCCACACCTAATCCCTCTTATCTTCCCTAATTTCTAAAGACCTTGACTAAAGGTATGTACCACACTAATTTTCTCTGCCCCTCCCTTGAAGCAACTAATAGAGAAGAAAAGGATAAGGAAAATATAACTGATGAGACACCACAAATAACAAAACAAATTCTAAACATCCACCACCACAAAAAACACCTCCACCTCTTAGCAATACCATTGATCTAACCATGGAGGATGTGGTCATTACCAAATCAGGAGGGAAAGGGAAGGAACATGTGCTAGAGAAAGTGCACACTCCAGGAAATCTAGAGAATATTTTATCTTTAGATGATCAACTAATTCTAGATCCTTTGGAAGAAGTTGTTGACCTAAAATCGATAGCTTACAATAGGAGAAAGTAGGTAATAGTGAAACAAACTTAGAAGAGAAAGAAAATAGAATTGGATACTTCTATTATATGTACCACAAAATAACCAATGATTTGCACAAAGAAATATAGACACATCTATATATTGTCATTTGGGATAGTTATCTCTTATGCTACCATGGACAAGGCTAAGGCTGAAGCACAAGAGATTTGAAGCCTTGGGAAACAACTAACCTTGTTGAAAAATCAAGTCAAATACTAAGTCTTCAGAATACATGGCCAATAATTTCATTAAAGAAATCTTGGAAGAAGATAAATTTAATGATGAAATCAAGAGGGACTTCATTTCCAAAGTTTTGAGCTGTAGGAACTAATTATGCAACTATCCATACTATATAAGGAAAAAATTATATGGAAAGAGTAATAAGGCAAGGTGCAAGACTGATTGAACTATATGAAGTAGATTTAAAAGAGAAAAGGTCAAGAAGATCACCATATCAGGATCTTGAGTAAGACTAAGTTGTATGGGATAGAAAAAACCATTAATTATTGGGGTAGAATATCACATGAGTCACATAAACAAATTGAGGATGAGTGGCTCACTTGTATCACAATTTGGGATCTGATTGAAGATACTACTATACAATGTAAGCTTCCTTGTTTTGTCCCAAATAAAGGATTCCTACTAGGTGTATAAGTCTCAAAGAAGTTCAAATATTACATGTAGAAGCATGAAAGAGAATTTAGGAGTCTTTCGGCATTGGAGCACAATCATCTTTAGAAGTTTCTGACCACTAAAGTTTGTAGAGAAACTCATCTCAAGTGTACTTTTCCTAAAATATAAAAGTACATCAAGAGATTTGAGCATGAGATTCCCATTATAAAATTACCTAGGGAGTAGCAGTGTTTCCCCGTCGTAGTCTCTGTAATGCTTTATTTTCTCAATGGGGAAAGTATGATGAGGAAAATGTAAAAGATCCAACTCCCAGTTCTCCTAATGTTTAGTTTGAAAAATAATTTGCATGGTCATTTTTGCATGAACACCTTTTTATTCTATAAATGTGTAAAACATATAAATGTGTAAACTAGATAATTAGAAAGGGATTTTTGGCTTTGAGGGCATGGTGAATATTGTCATTTTTAATTACTTTGAAATAAATTCAGAATCGTTTTCTTTAAGATGGATACTTTTTGTTGGAGATTCATTATGGATTCAATTTTATCAGCAGATTATTAAGTTATTGATTGATTGCTCGTATGTCTAGTTAGATTTATTTTATTTTGTCCAAGTTATCTTGTGGTATAATTTCAAATACTTTCTTTCATATCTTCAACAAATCTTTTAAATATGTTTTATGGTTAGATTTTAATTATTATTTCATATTTTGTAATTAGTTATGTGTTATCTACTTCGTTAATTTGTTGTGGAATTGTTTATGTAGTTAGTTATGGATAAAATGGTATTATTCTTGTGATTTTCATGTAGGTTTCTTCTATATCTATTTCATTTGTTTTCCTATAAATATTCTTGCAGAGATAAAATTTCTTGTAGAATTAATTCTTAAGAGAGAAAAATCACAGAGCTATTCCCATATACAATTTCTAAGAGTTACATATTAGAAATATACCTCTTTCTATTCACTGAAGTCATATTTATTTTTGCATTCACTGCTTAATAGAAGAGATTTTAAAAATAGAAATACTTTGAAATTTTTTTTATGTAAATCCCATCGAATGGTTGTCAGACCATAACCTAGAGGATTATTCCATTTAATAGGGAAGAGTTTAATTGAGTCTCTTCCTTGGATTTAATCCCTACCATTGAGATTTGGGAATCCATCCCCCTCAATAGGATGGTCTTGTTTTTTTATCATACTTTTGGTAGGATTGTGAAAGGAATTCATATATAAAATTTGTCTCGATCAAAAAAAAAAAATTGAATAATAGAAATATGGCACTTCAACAATCTTGAGGTTGTCATATTCCTTAAAAAAATCACCAAAAACAAAACAATATGAATACCACCTATCAAATGCCATAAGGAAATCCAATTCCTCTAATTGTCATAATCACTTCTTATAAGATTATATTTTATGAAGGAAAATGGAGAATTAAGATATAGCTATTAGTCCCTGTCGAAGGCCAAGAACTATTGCATTCGATTCATCATTGACTACGTACTAATTTGATTTGACATGAAACTAATGTTGCAATTATCCAATGTTTCTATTTATTATAGCATATATAAGTGTGGATAAACAAAAAAAGTTGGATTTTTCTTGGATAATATTGGCCAATAACTTTAAGGTCTTATTTATGTTCTCTTATTAAATGTGAGAGTATAACCTAAGTTTTAACATAGACGTTTTCTATTGACTAGCATATTGTTGGAAATATTACCCAGATTACGAATGCAAAATGTCAATGCACATTAATTTTTTGTAGAATCTCCACACATATTTAATGATCAATTCCATAAAGTATTACATTTAATTCATTATCACTTACTACAAGAGTAATCGGTGATAAGAGCTGATCTCTCAACCACAAAAACAAGTGATGACAAAGTGATAACATTGGATGGTGGATCTCTTGAAACATTATAAAATATTGAAAAACAAATGATCTACCTCAAAAATATGTCGTGATAAATCACTAATATTAGATGGTGGATCTCTTACAGCATTACATAATATCGAAAACTAAATCAACTACCTTAACACTTGTCAATAGATATACCATTTATGCTTCATGCATTTTTATTCTTTGTCACATGTGCTTTGTATTGACTCTAATTTTATATAGGAATCACTACAACACACCCCCTTAATTATATAGCCTAAAGTGTATTCCCAAATTTACATAAGTAAACATCTTAATCAAAATTTCCACATGTAATTTTTTCTTGTCATTCCATTTGCTAGCATCTATGTGCTTTTTCCAATGCTCCACTTTGATCCTCACGATGCATTTTCAATTTCCATTATTGGGTTTGTACACTCGATGTTGAAGTGAATCAAACTCACTCATCCTCTTGTAGTTTACAGATATTTTAGGTCACCCCTAGATCTAGAAAACCTATGGATCCATCTACGATCTCTTCCAATATATTTATGCAACCCTTCCATTGATGGCATGAGCTCCATGTAGTGAGAAACCTCTTCCTCCACATCAACAAATTGGGAAAAAATATCATTGTCCTTTTCCAACCATTAACTCACACGGCCGCACCTCTATGGATCCCAACATTAGACCACTCTTGCTAGAGAGTATAGGATTTCCTATTCTTGGATACCATGTAAAAATACTACATAAGAGAGAGGAAAATAAAAATGAAAGAAGTACATGGGAGAGTTACTCTGGAAACTTAAACTAGGAAAATCATCTTCAAATAAATATTTACTACCTTAGCTAATATGTCTAAGCCAACCATAAGAGACATTTTATAATGGAGACAGTAAACCACTTAAATGGGATTCCTTCACATGAGTACCATGGGCTAAAATTAAGTGTCACCATAAACCACTTACAGTATACTCACCATTGACCAAGTCAAGATTAACCTAAAAAATTGTAAACCATCCCCATCTTCCTTTTAGTTTAGAGTTAAACTTTCCACCACTTGCACCTCACCCAAAGTGGATTCCTATTTACGCTAGCATCCTTTTGTATTTGACTCATGCTTGACTAGACATCTCCTTTTTTGTTGTTTTCATTGCTTGATACATGCAAGAATCCATAAAAGCTATCAAAAACAAGTAAAGAGGATACTTTGGCATATCTAGGGTATAGTTTATTTTTGTTTAAAATATAGCTCAGGAGGATCTCCTATGTTAGTTGGTTTTATAGGTTATGTTTTCAACCTTGGTTTTGGACTAGTCACTTAGATTGCAAGAAACAAAATTCCCTTTCTCTTTCTTTCACATAAGCTGAGTATAAAGATGAAGTTCATTGAATTCAAGAAGTTCTTTGGCTTTGGTAGTTTCTTTCAAAGTTTGGATTGTAGTATCATCATCCAAACACTCTTTGGTGAGACAATAAAAATGTCATTTAACTTACCAAGGATTCAATTCAACATTAGTACAACAAACACATTGAGTTATGCATGCACTTCATTTAGAAGCTACTTTAGGGGTGCGCCCTTGAAGAGATGTATTGATGTATAGATGACCAATTTTCTAACATTTTCATGATGTCTTTCATAGAACAAAAGTTATTAAATCTATCCCAAAGTTTTACCTTTTAAATCCTCCAATCTTATCCCAATTTTTTCTTAAGGGGGGTGTTAGTAGATTTTGACGATAGGAGATAGGATAAGTTCAACTTGGTCTAATGTAGCTTTAATTTAAGGTGTGCTTTTAGTGTGTTTCCTTTTCTTGTTTTTGCACATTACTAGTTTGATGGTCATAATCATGTCCTACACATTAGTCATCCAACAATTTGAATTGTCAAATAAGATGAATTGAATTCAAACATCTCCTCAATATTAACAACATTTGATCTATGTATTAACACCCAATTATTCCATGATCTCTATTTAAATAACATGGAGGTCCATTTGTATAATTTTGACATACAAAATCCACCAGCCAAAGAAACTTGTATGCTCGACTAGGTGATCAAATTGAGGGATGTTCTTGTAAATTATTTTCTTCATCAATAAATTTACTAAATTGTTCCCTCTTTGAGGGATTAAACCACATAAATCTTGGTGTCTCAATCTTTGATCTATGTGTGAGAATTTGTATTAAGTTATTTAGCATGTGTGAATATGGCATGTTTTTTAAAGTCAAATTCTCACTCGATTTGGATTTAATGATACAACATGGTCACAATCATGTCCTATACATGATTCATTCAAAACTTCAAACTGTCAAATAACATGAATCGAATTCAAACATATACTCAATATTAACAACACTTGATTCATGTCTTAACACCCACTTGTCCCATGTTCTCTATTTAAACAACATGAGGGTCAATTGTTAATCATCGAACTTGGAGATGTTCTTGTAAATTATTTTTTTTCAGCAATCAATTGCGTAAGTGTCATATATTACTTCTCTCTTTTAGGGTTTTAACCACACAAATCATGATGTTCTGATCTTTGATTTCTATGTGATCATTTTTATTAAGGCGTTCAGCCTATGTGAACATACCATGTTTTTTTATAGTCAGAATCTCACTCGATTTGGATTCAATGATGTGTGTGATATGATGCTTGAGGGTAAGATTGAGTTAAGTCTCCCAAATTTCAATATGAGTCATGAGGTCATGGAACATGTTCATGTAGTTGAATCGATATTAGAATGATCACAACATTGACATAGTTGTTCCCATCACATAAATTAATCTCCATAATTCTTTAATGGGTGATGTTTGTTTTGCATGACCTTAATAAACCTTTCTCATCTTATGATAACCTCATATTGATCCTCGCATTTTCTATTATGGGATTCACAATTTCTTGGTATGGTTAAGGACATTTTTCAAATAATATTTTTTTTGCATCAATGAGTGATTATCTTTGAAACATAATTGAAGTGCACAAAACCATCCATTTTGGAACTTTAGGTGGATCTTACCTTTACATATAAGGTTTCCAAGGGTTAAATGTACCTTGAAAGGGTGGTGGATTCCAAATGAATTTAATCTAGACTATGTAGATATTGTTAGGCACATGATTCTTTCTTTAGAGAAGTTATGCACATTGGTAAAAAATAACTTTCCATGGTGCATGTTTGTGGAGTGCATGATCAAACATATATTGGAAAAAGATTGTTTCATCATTCCCAATGGAGATGCTATTGTTAAGTTTTTCTTGTCATCATAGGAAGTTTAGATGGGTGAGTGGGTTATGTTTCTTTTACAATGACTTGGTTGAAGTGGTATCCAACACACTTCATTGAAACTTATGCATCTGCATTTTTCTATCATTACAAATTTATATGAAAGAATTATGTGCTCTAATACCAAAGATCAAACATCAAGGGGGATCATTACTTTTAAAGGAAGAAGTGAAGATGGAGACTTGAGCAAGCCTACATAGAGACTTCAACATATCTCTAAAAACAATGTTGTGAAGTATGATGTGATGTGTTGTGAAGTACGATGTAATGTGTTGTAAAATATTATGGTAACACACCTCTTGTTACATTTTCTTTTATATAAGGTGCATATCTAAAATTCTTCATTCCTTTGATTAAATACAACAACATAATTAAACCCCTGGGAAACAATTTTTTACGCAATCTTTTATTATAATAGAATTAGATGAACCAATGATTATAAATCAAATATGATAAATTAAAAGAATCATACTATTAAAATTTAAAGTAAGATAATTCTAAAGATATTCCCACTATTGTTTTTGTTTTTTTTGTAAATAAGTAGTTTGTATTACCTCACATGTTTGAAAGTATAAATACCATCATAGAACAGTCGACAAAGTTTCATATAAAGGAAACCAACCTGTCGTTGCCTGAGTTTTCATCTAAAATTTCCCCACATTGTCCTCAAATGATCTAAGTCTGAAAAATATAGACTGTGCATACTAATTACATGTATAATCCAGAAAACTATTCTAACATTGGAAAACATTTTTCTATGAGGCACAAAACTATTAACCATAAAAACAATACTACTATTCAGTACGATGAATCTGCTCATTAATATTTCCTGTTGGAGTCGTCGGAGGTAATGGAATCGGATGCCCCAACAATGTCATGTCCTGCGCACTGATGGATAAATACAAAGTCGAAGAGTTGATGTTGACATGATGAGATACAATCCATGAGAGGAATTGGTGCACCTGCTCTAGACTGAATTTCAAGTTGTCTATAGCCCTTCGCATATCAAAAATTAGATTTAATAGGTATTTCGAGGGAAGAAGACATGAGTGGACCTCGTGGTATGAGTTGGGATTTGCTGATGAGGGTGAATTCATAGGAGGTAAACCTGGGAGGAGCAAGCTAGAAGGTGATATCTGGAAGTCATGCACAAGGGGAGAAACCAAGGGATGTGAAGGGAGAGGGGAGATAGGAATTGGTGGTGCCAACTCACCCCTCTCTTCTTCAATGAAACAACTCCAAGGAGTGCTCAACTGTCATGAATAAGAACCCTCATCTTGGCATGGAGACAAGGATGAGTTGTCAACAAATCCCTTGCCATCAACATAACCCCTACCATCATCAACATAACCCATTCCACTAGCATAATTCATGTGGGTAAGAGTGTTGCATCGAGAATGAGCCCTCTCACAAGGCATGCTAAGGACCAAAGTGGTAAAGAGATTTCAACAGGGAGGAGACAAGCGAAGGTATATCAGAGATAAAGGAATACGAGAGAGAAATCCTAACTCTAGCCATTGCGAACAGGAGAGAATTCCAACCTTTGGAAAGTCCCAATTCATGAAATTACAGACATAATTGATCACCATTAGTGTTTCTTTGAATGCCAACCTGCGGGGAATAGATTGCAGCATCATACTCATACTCACGACCACCTAAAGGTCGATCTTCTCACGTGCAGGGCATAACGTCAAATGGACTGTGGCCTCTACAGATGGGGGGATCTTGTGAGGCTCATTTAATCCCAGAGGAGGTTGCTATCAGATGGCTCGCAATCCCCTCCCCATGTGTCTCGTCTTTCCTAGGCTATCACCCCATCTGGGGATAATCTTGGACTATTGTTAGTTTGCAATAAGTAAGTCAATTATTTGCAATAAGTAAGTCGATTATTTTGTTGAAGAAGACCTATGATTTAACTATAGGAGTCAATTATTTGCAATAAGTAAGTCAATTATTTTGTTGAGGAATACCTATGATTTAACTATAGGAGTCAATTATTTGCAATAAGTAAGTCAATTATTTTGTTGAGGAAGACCTATGATTTAACTATAGGATTTTCCTTAAGCAAATTCAAATTTAAATTGAGGTTTAGCAAAATTTTAAAATATTTTAAATAGTTTATCTATATAGAAGAACAAAGTATTTCATAAAACTACAAGATGATTCATACTAGTATCTTCAAATAATATTGCTTGCGTGTCTTTTCTAACCTGGTAGACCGGCTTGAACAATACATTGCATCCATGGGCAGTAAATTTCGAGGAGTGGACTAATCCACCTTAAATTTTTTCCAATGTCGGTGCCCTTACAATTTGTTTTTTAGAAATTAAAATATAAAAATTGTGACTGCTCTTCACTAGTATGGTGGTTGATTATGGGGCCACCTTAAGAGATGTCGCGAGTTCGAATTTGTCGATCATGGAGAAGAACATATAGGCAGTACTCTATAGTACCCAATACTTTTGTCTATTTTCCACGAGGCTCCGCATTTGCTTCAATTTATCATGTAAATACCATTTCAAAATTAAAATTTTCAGTGTTATTTTAAAATTTATAAAATATTGTTTATAGATTTTAATTTTTCAATTTTATTTTAAATTTATAAAATATTAATTATTGTTTTAATTTTTTAAATATATAAAAAAAATTAAATTTTTAAAATTTCATAACACAATGATTTGACTAAATTCCCTTGGTTTGAGGGGAAAATGTCACAAAAAATTACAAATTACAAAAATATTCTTAAATTGCCACCTGGTTTTTTGGTGCAATGATTTCACTAATGACAATACATTTTATTTTTTTGTCTGGCACAATAATAAAATCAATCACTACTAATATTGATTGCCTTCAAGGGTGGAAAGTGTGGGGGGGATAATCTGTAATCATGAAGTCATACCACAATCAATTATGTCTAGGGTCTAGGATCAATGACAAACAATGAGGCGAACACTTATGCCATCTTTGAAGGAATCAAATTGGCCCAGTCGATTGGGGTTCGAAAGCTAACATTTCGTGGAGATTCCATGATGGTAATCAAGGCAATTTTCCATAATAATATTGCAGGTGGTCATGTTTACTCTGGCGAAACGTCAAGGACCCTAGCTCTCTTAAAAAACCTTGAACATTACTCCCTTTTTCATATAAAAAGAGAAATAAACTCGAATGTTGATCAAAAGGAAAAAGAGGGGACTAAACTAAGGAAAGGTGAAATCAAGGTTATTGGAAGTGTTAGGCTTCTACCCATCCCTTAAATGATCACGAAGTGGGTTTTTATGTTAGTGCAAGGTCGAAAGTATGGTGGATTAAATGCCCTAGGCCTCACACATTTCAATGGACATTGTATTGGGTTTGGAATTCACTCCAACGTGTGTGGATTAGCTCTTCCAGACTTTGATGTGATGGTCCTGTTAATTCATTCCAAGCATTTTCATGGGAAAAACTGTTTCATCTAACTTTAGATTGGTGGCCTTTCCCCCCTGATCCTGGGAAATTTCATGACCTCTAGGTTCCAAGCTCTCATTTATGCAGGTTTTTATCATCAATTTCGTCATTTATTGAATCATTTCATGTCTCTTTCTCTTGATTTTGGGGATAGCCCTGCTCTTATGCTATTTGGGGTTTGTTCTGATTACTTGGCTATTGGGTGGAAGTCAACTATTTTTTGTAGTGATTTCAGGATTCCTAGGCCTCCCCTTAAATTTATCTCTTGTAAGTTTGTTGGTCTTCTATGGGTTGTATTCACCTTCTTCACCAGTCTCTGGTTGAGATATATTCCCCCAGGTTCTTAGATGTATTGGCCCTCACCTGTCATTTCAAAAATTAGGAATTTCCATCCCCTCTGGTTATTGGGCCCTTCTGTCTTGAGCCATGGGAGTGTAATCCAACTTCACAAGTTCCTTGCAGTGTCAATAGTCTTATGCATCCCTTGGGGTTAGCGTAGAAAGCATCTAGTGGTTTGGAATTTCTGAGGTGCAGAGGTTATTTCAAAGATAAACTTGTTCCAGTCCATAAGGATCCTTTGGTGCTCACTCCCTCCAGGTGATGGTATTACTTCTGGTCTCTGTGGGGCATTAACTTCACGAATTTCAGTTGGTTTTTATTATGCAGTTCAAGTATTTCCTCTATAATCATGGATCCATCTTGGAGTGACATTAAGTGCATCTTGCACAGGCACAAAGACATGGACAAAGGTAGTAGATTGAATTTCACCCAGGTTATTAGCAAGGTGAGTGAAATTGAATAGTTAATTATGACTTTTTTGCAGCAAATTGAAACCTTGGAATAGGAAAGGCAAAGAACCAACGCCCTTGATCAGACCGTAGTGACACTCCTACAATGTGTGGACACTTTGGAGCAAGAATTCCAGCAACTGAGAGCCATAGCAATGCCCCAACAATCCAATTCAGGTTCAAACAATCAGTTTGCAATATAACCCTAGTCAAAGAATCCTAAAGAGAAACAAGGAGATCGAGAAATGGTACCAATGGAAATTGAAAAAAATTAACCCAGCCATGGTGAACTCCAAGAGACACCCGACAATGAATCTGTTGTTTAAATTGTGTATTTTAAATGCATCTTTTTGCTTGGACAATTTGTCAAAGTATATAGCAACATGTCTACTTGAATGTATAAGGAGGTATCTAGTCCTTTTGTTATTAGGATAGTAGTAGAGGACTCATACAAATTTGAGCCAATTATTTTATCTATTTTGACCGATGTTTTTCCTTGGAGCAACTTCTTTTATATATAAAATATCTTCAATTTCTTTAAAAAAAATATTGATTTTCTTGACCTCCAACTCACGGTTGGAGCAACTTGGGCAATATCATAATCAACATCTTATTCTTCATGGTTTCGTTCATGTCTAGCTCGGCATTATCTAGCAATCAAAAGTGACATATGAAGTTGTGATACTATCTCTCCATGTGGCGTCACTTGTCATTACATTGTTTGTCCTCCTTGGTATGCTCACCACTTATGTGTAACACACACCCTTCCTCAATGTGAACCTTAACCTCAAAGACCCAGACCATTAAATCCCTACAATATATCAAAGAATTGAAAAAATATTTTTAACTAGCATTAAATCCATCAAAATGTTTTAAAGAGTGCATTTTTAGGATAATTAAAGAAAATTTTCTTTAAAATGTGAGTGTTGAGGATTTCTTGCAAGTCAATCTAGGTGTTAGCAATTGCAATGGTGTACTACCTGCCATATTTATGACCTTTGGCCATGAATTGTACCCACAAGCTTCCTATAAGTAAGGATCCTAGACATCAAAAGGGTATGGTTGAATATGCCCTTCCAATTTCTCCACGCACCACGCCAAGACGTAAGCCACAATATATTTTTTAGTTCCTAAAAGCACCTACATTTCAACTCTCAACCTCAACAGTATTAAATCATGTAGACCTTCCCCTTCTTGAAGGTTGGATTGATCAAACTAGAAAAATTACATTCATTAATTAAAAGTAAACCTAAGAGCACATTCAACCAAAAAAAAAATAGTAATTAATAATGCTCTACAATTTGTTGTAACTTGTGAAAAATAACTACATAAATAATAGGCATAAAAAAATATAAGCATAAGCACATTTCTCCATCTACACTACAAATCTTATCTTCCCCAAAATATTCTAGGTAATACCAACCCATATGAGCATAGTAGTCCATGAGTAGTTTATTGTTGTAAGAAATCTTAAGTCTTAATCTGAACCAAGTGGGGTGTTATTTATACAAAGACAATTCATTTAAGCAAAGAAAACGTGAATATTGAACATAAAAAATATACCTGGCTTGGAAATATAGTAGTGCCTTAGCCGTCAATGGAAGTTTGTGTAACTACCACAAACATTGCGAGCGACTATGTAAGATGATTTGAGGATAGAGGTAAAATAACACAATAGGACATTGTTTTTACATGAAGGGTGAGAGCTAGGTGAAAGTAGCGTTAGGAATGAGTGCTAGGTGGAAGATAATATATTAATTAATTACTATAAAAAATGTCAATGTTGCATGTATAACAATTGTCAAATATAAAAGTCAAGGTTAGCTTTCACTCAATCGTATCCATTTGATTTTTCATAATATAAAAAATACTATGTAAAGCAGTCATCTTCTATTCCATATTAGTAAGTATTATATGGTATATCATGTTATATGATTGAGTGTTACAAAGATACAAATGTTATTTATATCCATAAGAATGGTTGGAAAGATGGTTCAATATTGGAACCTAGATTTCTATTATTTCAATCCTTTATCTAAAGGAAGAGGGAATAACTTATTTTTTAGATTATTTCAATCCTTTATCTAAAGGAAGAGGGAATAACTTGATTTTTTAGATAGTTATGAAATGAAGCTCATTGCACCCTTTCCCATGATTTACTAGTATTGATGTCAGACTTCCTTATCTTCTCCATAACATGATCAAACCTTCGTAGTGCATAATGTGTTAAAAAGAAAGTTACATCTCTAGCTCTATCCACGTTAGTGAAGAGGACTTTAACAAGTGGTTAAATCGAGGATTGCCCAGCTTTGCATGTTCGAAATGTGTAGTCTGTTCAAATTTTTGAAAACATAATCCATGGTAACCTAAAAGATGAGTTATGACCCTCATTTGTGAAGACACGTGTCTAAATTGTTGGCTCCATTATTATTTCATTTTTAGAGCACAAAATGGACATAAATATGTCTATACATTTTATATGTTTCATGCAAACCGATCCGAGCCCAAACCCATTTTAGTTCACGAAAGTGGTTGGAAAAAGATGATGTCCAAGTCCGATATTAGATTAACGTTCATTAATGGTTTGAATGTAATCTCAAGGATTTTGTTCCGAAGGAATTGTGCTCAGAGAAAAATCGTGAAAATCATAGGATGAAAATACATGTATATGGTTGAGAGAGGGTGACCATCAGTTTCATTGAGGTTGTATGCATGGATTTTTTCTTGGAAATTATTTTTAAATGACATTATTTGTGTACCAACTCAACTCAATATCAACTCAATATGTATGGTTTATATTTTTCAAACTAACTAGATTTTTTTTGAAACGAATAACCAATTTAGTTTTTTGAAGTATTTTTGTTTTCATCATTAACATTTAAACTAGTATTGAGTTGTATTAAATCAAACATTTAATGCTAGATATTATGGAATTGGAATTATGATTCTCTAATTCTCACTTATCAACAAGAGGCACACTCTCATTCATATATATATATATATAATTACAATTTTGGAGTCAAACATGTAGAATGATCATTTTCATTGTATTTTATATTATTACTATATTTTATGGAGATTGTATAAAACATAAAAATAAAATTTGTAAAATGCAATATAACAATTTAAACTATTCTCAGCCAAATATTTATTTGTTATTACATAGTGACCTTGATAAGGGGGTCGAGCACATTACACAATGACCTTAATGATTGAAACTCTATTACGGGTTATGTTTTCAATATTGGTTCCAAAACAATCACTTGGGTTTGTAAGAAACAAAATGTCCTTTCTCTTTCCTCTGTAAAAGCCAAGTATTGAGCCACAGTTCATGGAATTCGGAAAATTATTTGGATCTAATATATCCTTTCAGAGTTTGGATTCTACATCAATATTTGATCTCTCTTTGGTGTAACAATTAGAGTGGCATTTAACTTGCCAATGATACATGTCATTATCAACGTGACACACACATTGAGTAGTCATGCATTTCATTCAAAAGATACTTCAAGTGTTTTAGTGTTGTATAGATGATCAAGTTGCTAACATTTTCACGAAGCCTAGCAATGTTCTTAAGATTTCATCTATATTAAGACTTAAGAAACCTGGCATTAATGGTGGATAGGTTCTTATACCTCCATTCTTCTCATTTTATCACTTAGTAAATCCTTGAACCCTATCCCAATTTTTTCTTAACTGGGGATATTGAAATATTTGGACAATAGGAGCTAGGTTAAGCTCAACTTGGTCTAATGTAGTTTTAAGTTAAAGTGTGTTTTTAGTGCATTTCTTTTTTGGGCTTTTGTACTTTACTAATTCAATGGTCACAATCATATCCTACACATGAGTGACCTTTCACTTTGAACTATCAGGTCACATAAATTAAATTCAAACATGTTCTCAATATTAATGACACTTGATCCATCTCTTAATACCCTATGGATCCATGATCTATATTTAAAGAGCATGGAGAATCATTTGTTGATGATAAAACTGAGAGATTTTCATGTAAATTATTTTTTGTATTAATCAATTGCTTAAGTGTTGTGGATTGTTTCCCTCTTTGAAGGTTTTAACCATGTAAGTCCTAGTATTCTTATTTTTTATATCCATGTGAGCATTTGTCTTAAAATATTTGACTTGTGTGAATATACCATGTTTTTAATAGTCGAAACTCAAACAATTTTGATTTAATGATGCAACTTACTATGATACTTGAGAGTTAGATTAAATTTAATATTCCAAATATCAACATGAGCCATAAAATTATAAAACTTATTTATATAATCTTCAATATTAAAATAATCACAAAATTGACATAATTGTTTCCATCACATAAACTATAATTTTCATAATCACATAAACTATAATTTTCATAATGCTCTAATAGAAAATGTTTATGCATAACATCCACAAATCTTTCCAAGTTATGATGGGCTCACATTTATCCTTACATTATGTATTAATATACACAAATAGTTCCCAAGTTATGATGGGCTCACATTTATCTTTACATTTTGTATTGTGTAATTCTCAATTACTTTTAATCTATAGTTTAGAATAGCTATCAAATTATATTTTTTCTACATTTTAAAATAACTATCAAATTATATTTTTTCTACATCATTAACGTGGTTAGCTTCAAAATCAAATTGAATTGCACAAAACCATTCATATAGGGACTTCGAAGTGGGTCCTATTTTCAAATATTAAGGTTTACATGTGCCTTTAGGTAGAAGGCAAATAACATTAATCTAAATTGTGTGGATGTGGTAAATGTTAATTGGTATATGATTCTTCTTCAAGGAAAACTTATACATATGGTCAAAAATCTTTTCACGATGTGTATTTATGGAGTACATTATTGATTTGTAAATAGTAACTCGATGGTATATTCATCTTTTCAACATGTATTTTTAATGTTGAATTTTTAAATAAAGTTTATGCAATCACTGATTTGTAAATAGTAACTCGATGGTATATTCATCTTTTCAACATGTATTTTTAATGTTGAATTTTTAAATAAAGTTTATGCAATGACGTATCGATATTTTCAACATGCATTTTTAATGTTAAATTTTAAATATAAATTATTTATGGGGATTTTTAATGAACTATTCAAGCAAATGATGGTGTTCATTGTGGGGATTGAAATAGGATATAGATGTGTGCTCAACATGCCACACCATGAATTGAGGCTCAACATGCCACACCAAAGATTGAGGAAGTGTGGTTGTGGATGTTACACAATATTTAAATTGTGCAAAGGGATACCAACGATCCACTCAAACTATTAATCGACCAAGGAAGCTCATGCAACGATCCCATACATTCATTATAGGGTTGTGGCTACCCATTAATGAAATCAACAATTAGATTAAGGGTGAAATCGAGTTGTAATTGGTTTGCACGGATAAAAGGTATGATAGTTAAAGGTTCTGGGATAATTGTAAATTGATATAGAGAGTTAGGAGAACATACATCACAACATTTTGGGTATATCACATTATGCACAACTAATAAGTAAAAGTGGTTGATATACCTCAATGGAAATCAACTAATATATTGTCGATCTTATCTTTTACATCTTCATCTCATTTAACTATGTCTAGATTTTTGTTAATCACTATAAATCTAGTGCATCTATCATAAATTCATTATTCTAATTTTGGTATTGTCTTGTGTAGGCAGATCTACCATGCCTAAAACATGGTGTGGGTGGGAAATATATGCATATCTATTCCAGTGACTTTATGTAAGGTAGCTAGAGAGGTAGTGGGGGGGCCCAGAGGGCCCATAGTGATAATAGTGGAGGTCATTCAATGTAAGGTGGACTAGGTCCACTATATTATTAAATAAGATCCACTATGGTAGTTAGATATAATAAATGGGTAATTAGATATAATAAATGTA
>SNQJ01S0071363.1:27077-57647 GCA_010110895.2 Picea sitchensis | reverse complement strand
AATACCTGCAATGACTTCAAGTTGTATTATTGATGATATAATTGTCTACTAAATGTCAAACAAATTGTCAGAGGTTTTAGTGAAGGCTCTGGAATTTGTGTTTCTCAACTATCTCATTGGTATATAGGATCTTGTATTGGATGGCACTTGTTTCGACATACCCAAGAAAGTACAGTATTATTTTGATCCTATCTAAAAATAGGGACTTACTCTCTAGTATATTTTTGTGGTCTTATTATGCATGATTGCACTTGAGCTTTTGGACTTTAGCTCAACAATTGTGAGTTCATGTGATAACACACTCAAGACATATCCTAGTGGTCCTAAACCTCATTAGACAAGACCCCCTTTAGCATTGGAATTTATTCCTCCTCCTCAACCAACCTTGCCTAAGACCGATGATATAGATTTAAATATTGATATGGATAGTATCTTAGGAAAGGTTAATGTACATATCCCTCTCGGTATTGATATTGTATTTTGTTTTTAAATACCTACAACACAGTTGCTATTGTGACATCTTGGAGTGTCACTCCCATAGCAACCATGACAGAGATGATACCTCTTAACGTCTCTCTTGCCACGCTCTAGACTTCTCTCTTGCCACCTTCAAGACATCGGTCTTGCCACGCTCAAGACATCTCTCTTGCCACGTTCAAGACATCTCTCTTGCCACGTTTAAGACATCTCTCTTGTCACGTTCAAGACGCCGGTCTTGCCACGTTCAATATGTCTCTCTTTCCACATTCCAGACGTCTCTCTTGCCATGTTCCAGATGTCGGTCTTGCCACGTTCAAGACGTCGGTCTTTCCACCTCCAAGACATCGCAATAATGACGAAATCTATGTCATCGAAAAAGAGACGTCATGTGAAACAACGTTTGAGGGGGTCCATTGTTTGTCATTCTCCTGACAATATAAAGTGGCAATTGCATCAAACGCGCCATCAAAATTTGATACAAATGTACTAGTGAATGGATGAACTCCAAAGTGGTCCCCTTATGGTGAAATCCCTCATGGGAAGATGCTTTGCGGATTGAGTTATCCTAGAATAATGGTTGTAGGACCCATGCTCTCATTATTGTCTTATCATGATTGATAAGGCGCACAAATGGATGAACTCCAAAGTGGTCCCCTTATGGTGAAATCCCTCACGGGAAGATGCTTTGTGGATTGATTTATCCTAGAAGAATGGTTGGAGGACCCATGCTTGTATGTGGAATAATGAGATGAAGATCAAGGAAATTGTTGGTGACACTATCCTAGATGGATATTTTTTTTCATGTCATTTCCAGTGGTATGTGGAGTGTCACATAAATCCTCATGGTTTGAGAGTTATGGCCTTACGAAGATAAAGGACCCCCACATGAAGGCTTCAAGCCCCCAAGGTCAAAGAAGTCAAAGTGACCTAAAAGAAGAAATCATTATTTAAATGATAAAGTAAAGTGACAAAGTCAAGGTGGATTATTTAAATAATAAAGAGAAGTGATAAAATCAAGAAATGATAAAGTAAGCTGACAAAATCAAGAAGGAATATTTAAATGATAAAGTATTGGAGAACTTTCTATTTATGGAAAGTGGTTAACCCTAAAATGAGGAAAATAGGTTAACTGAGCTAGAAATGGGTTAATATTATTTAAATGATAAATTAAAGTGACAAAGTCAAGGTGGATTATTTAAATAATAAACAGAAGTGACAAAATCAAGAAATGATAAAGTAAGGTGACAAAATCAAGAAGGAATATTTAAATGATAATGTATTGGAGAACTTTCTATTTATGGAAAGTGGTTAACCCTAAAATAAGGAAAATAGGTTAAGTGACCTAGAAATGGGTTGAGTGACCTAAAAATGGGTTAAGTGACCTAGAGGATGAAAGTATAAATAAGAAAGCAATGGTCTCTTGTAGATCATCATTTTTGTGGATCAATGGAGAGCTTCTTGTGAGAATATCTTTTGGAGTATTGGTGGAGAGCTTCTTGTGAGAGATTCTTGACCATTTTTGGTGTGGAAAACTTGAGAATATTTAATATCTATAGGTGATTGAGGTAAAATAAGGATATATAAGCCGAATTTCAGAGGGAAGGTGAAGAAAAGAGGGTCGAAATTCAAGGGAAGATAAATTATTTTCATGATACTTTCTAAGGTATGTTGTTTACAGGTCATCTCACCATTTTTGTAATAACTTTTTTTCTATAATAATTCAGACTATGAGATTGATATTCCATTGAGGAAACATATCCATGTATATGTGGTAAACAATTCAGCTTGTGGGTCGTTGCATTTTTGGAGATACACTCCGTGGAAAATAGGGTTTCTGGCTAGTCCTAAAACTAGTCTAAAAAATGTGTTTCGGATAAAAACGTCATAACTTATTCATAACAGATCCAAATTCAGTGAGACAAATTGTGTTGGTTATATTACATTATTTAGTATGTTTTGTAACATTTTCAAATCAATTTAACAAACATTCCGTGTGGGGAACTCTCTACAAGGTCACTCTCTAGAATAAGCCAGAATTCAACAAGGTATGCCATTTTTGCTACAACTCCTTTTCTGAGAGGTTCCAAGTAGTGAAACCTGGAGGAATTGCATAAAACACATTGAATAACATTGTATATCATTTTTGTATATTTATTCATTACAGGTACAAAGTTATTATTATTATTCCAAGTTAGAGTTGTTGACTAATCCAAAATTAGTCATGGTTGAGACAAACAGGTGATGAGTTGGCACATACATGAGGTGTATAGTTGATGATGTTGGTACATATTGATGAGTAATTGTTGATGAGTAGTTGAAACCTGATTTATATATACTTGGTACATGGTTGGATGCACTTGTTTATGGTACAGGTTGATTACAGGTTGTTTGGCACAAGTTGGTGCATGGTTGATGCACTTGTTTATGGTACAAATTAATATCTGTTGAGGATCTTTGCCTCATCTCAGTTGGTGTTGAGGGTGTAATATGAGTCTTGCATTATATAGTTGGTGCTCTTGTAGAGTTGTACTCTATTCAGTTGTTGAAAAACCCCAAGGATTGTAGTCCATCATAAAAGGAAAATTGTACATACATCTTGTGTTCTTTGTGTTCCTTGTGGTGATGACTTGTTGATGATATATTGCTGATATATGTTGCTGATATGTGTTGATATTTAACTATTTATAAATGACAACAATGAGTAATGAGTTAATGGTGATTATTAACTAAGGAGTTTTGGGAAAAAGAGCCCTACATTGTTCACCCCCCCCCTCTCAGTGTAGTCGGTGTGTCCAACATAGACACCCCTAAAGGATTTGGACCACATGCAATTGGTCTTGACATGGATGCCATCAAGGGAACTACACAAATTGCAGGTTAGCATCAACCACGAGGTACATTCTCATGCACATAAAAACTTAGTCAAGCTACAACAAACAACAAAGAAGCAGGAGGCGTTGGAAAAATTCTGTGAGCAGGCCAAGCTCGAAACTCAAGAGGAAAAATAACATAGGAACGAACTGGAATGAAGAGTGGGAGGAATTTTTGAGAAACTCCCAAGCACTAGACAAGGGAATGAACTCCCAGTAGCAGGAAATATTGACCAGATTGTGCAGGAAATTGATCAGTACCAGAAGGAGATCGAGAATCTCCATGAACAACTCACACAAACCACTCCACTAGTAGTGAAAGAGCAGAGGAAGAAGGAAGCAACAACACAGCTGCAAGACATGGAACAACAGGTTAGCACAACAAATGAATTGCTTGATAAAGCAGCGCAACGATCTGAGAACTCAAATAGAGGAAGAAAACCATACCAATCCCAGAATGAGTCAAAGGGACACATGAGATGAAGAAGATGCAGGTAGAACTTATCACTACGCAAACATAGAAACATGAGCATCAGGATCAAATAGAGCCACTAGAAGAATGGGTAGCAGAAATACTCGCACATGCAGAAGGCACTAAAAGGAAGATAGCACAAACCCAGGCCAAATGTGCAAGATTGTTGAGCAATGAAGTGAAAATTCACGTAGTAGACACCATCAAGGAGAAGACATTGTAGGCACTAACAAAAGCAACAGAGCTCAAGGAAAAGTTCCAGACGATCACCAAGGAGATCGAAGAAGCTTAGAAGGATTAGGTGACTTGGGACAAGTCACATGTCAGTGTTGGGGGCCTTTTGGCACCAGGTCAAAGTGGAAAGAAGGATGATCGTGGGAAAGAAAGCATGTAGAAATGGAATTAATAGCTAGAAGGTAACACATCACGCGCACATGCAAGAAAGCGTGTACAAGGAAAGAGACAACTACAGGAAGAACAACATGCGTGCATGGGAGGAAGACCTAATGTTGGTAGGGTTAGGGTTTTGGTAAAACATTGTAAATGTCTGAAGAGCCCGATATATATAAATAGATATGCATATGTATCATATAGAGGTTGATTCTCTTTTGTACTAGTTTAGTTTTTGAAATGTTCTATCGTAGCTATGTACGAGTTGATGCACTATGTAATGTTTCTAGGAACCAATTTTGTAAGATGTTGAGTTAAGAATAAAGGAGAGAAGGAAGATCTAAGGATTAGATCACAGGTTGTGGAGCATGGTGTGATATAGTTCACCTCAAACAGATCTTACACATTTGAGAGAATTGTAAGCGCGTGACGTCGAAGATGCAAAAATACCATAATAAAAGAGCCAAGAGCCAAAGATTTGTGGGCATAGCCCAGGAGGGGGTGAACCATGGTAATATCTGTGTAATGTGATGAATGCATGTATATATTTGTTTGATTTTAGCAGTTAATTGTTATGTTTAATTAATGAGTTAATACATTGTTATGGAATACAATTGTGTTGTTCGGGAAATAAAATGTGAAAGATAGATGCACACCCGTGAGTAACAGTAGATTGCAATCACGATTCATAGTATATGGATCATATTAATAAACCTCTATATCATACTCAATCCTAGGATATAAACATCTGAGTCTTACAACCACCCATTTAAAGTTATCTTGGGTGAGACTGCGCAGTGCACTCTGTGTATTGTGTTGCCTTTTGGTTTACCAGGAGGGCCGATAGTTTTAGAGGCTTTGTTGGAAACCAGAAAGACATGAACCCTGGGTCAATAAATCAGATGGTAGAGGAGAATAACAAACCAAAAGACCACCTTATTATGAATCCATCACCACATGTACCAACTTCTACCTGTCATGTGGCACTTTGGTTACTGCTTATGCATTTTTTTTAAAGTGCATAACTTTCACATATGGAGTCTGTTTTCAATATCGTTTGTTTTTTGAAACAACCTATTTTTTTGGAAATCTTTCCATTGAGATAGTCAGTATGACATCTCCAAGTGATCTTTTTCTTACCAATACCAACTACTTCTCATGGAAATATCACATGGAGGATGTAATAAGAAGTGAATAATTGTACTAGATTACTTTTGGAAAAGAACAAGCCCCCACTAATGTTGAAAATAAAGCCAAATGGGATAGTAAAAATGACGAAGCACATGGACTAATCAAAATGTACATATCTCCTTAATTACAGTTTCATTTTTAAGGAATTGATGACCCAAATGAAGCTTGGGATAAACTTGAAGTTGTGTTTGGTAAACAAAATGTGATTTGAGCCCACCATATTGAAAATCAGTTAATGAATTTAAGTCCCAATGATTTCCCTTGCATGCAATATTATTTATCTAATTTCAAAACACATAGAATTTTGCTTAAATATTGTAAAATAGATTTGGAGGATGACTGATGCATATATCTTATTCTTATTCTTTCTAAGCTTGGCAGTGCATATTTTGTATTTGTATCTACCTTTTATGCCACCAGAGAAACTCTAGGGGGTCCTTACCAAGCTCCCACTCTTGATTCTTTTTGTGATTCTCTGATTAGAGAGCAACATAATATCTTTCAATTTGGAGTGATCAACACTGTAGGTACATCTAACAAAGCCTTAGTGGTTGAACAAAAAATAAAAAACCAAGCATCAAAATAAGCAACATCCTCGCAAAAACAAGAAGAAAAACAAGGGTCCCCAACCCTCTTAGCTAGATTCTACTCCCAATGGTGACAAGGGACCAAAAAAAAAAGTAAGAAGACTGAAAGACATTGCAATTTTTGTGGGCAAGATGGCCATCTTGAGTCTAAATTTTTTAAAAAGATGGAAGCCTTAGAAGCAACAATGAAGAATCAGACCATCAATATTATTCTTCTTCCACTACCTCTTCTTCTCATGGACATGCACTTTCTACTTCAGGTTTCTCTTTCAATGCAACATCTACTTCTTCTTCTAATGAGTGTCTTATTGATTATGGAGAATCTTATTATATGGATAAGGATAAATCCATTTATTCTTCTCTTAATGAGTGCAACACCAAACAAATATTTATTGGTGATGATGGATATCTTAGTGTCGCAAGGTATAGAACAATTCAAATGATGTATTATGTGTTCCAAGTCTTTCCTGCAACCTTCCATCAGTATATCATATCATTCATTCAAGTGAAGATAAAGTTGTGGAGTTTTCACCTCACCAAGTTGTAATCAAGTATTTAAAATATCATATGTGTGTCTTAGCAACTGAAATTGTTGATGGTATTACCAAGTTGTACAAATTTGACAACTTTGGGTCATCATATTTTCCATCAGTTTTTGTTTCTCATAGAAATGACTTAAGAAAACTTTAGCATGAGTGGTTTGGTCATCTAAAGTATCGCTCATTGCAACAAATATGTAACCAAAATACAATGACTAGTCTTCCTCTCATTTCTTGTAGAGCTAGTCTTTTGTGTTGATTATGTTTTTGACAAACATCATAGAAACAATTTTGACAAATGTGCCATTTGGCACGCCTTGGCCCCTATTGATGCAAGGAATGGTATTCCTCCTTACACTAAATTTTTTTGAATCTCGTGAGGCTAGCTGAGAAAGACGAGATTATTACCCTAGTTTATAACCCTTAAAAATATTGATCAGGCCTCAGGAAATATGATTCTTGGATTTAAATATGTTTTTATATATAATTTTTATGTCTTTTATCTAAGAACATACAATGAAAATAATTATAAAATAAATAAAAGAATTATAAAGACAAATGTACAAGAAAAGATGTTGAAGTATGTAATAAATAACAAATCTCAAATAAAATTATTCTAATAGTTATGAAAGTGAGAAGAAATCAACAAATCCTTTTATTAATGCCAACTCTCAGTTACAAATGAAAACATCTCTTTAGGTCCATGTGAGGGCCTAGACCAACGGAATTCTTGTAATTCCAAGATGTAATTAAAACTCATACATGGGCATCTAATGTCAAAAGAAAATATCACAATGAAAGACCAGTCTGGATCACTTCATGTGACATGTGCATAATCGTTTTGAACTATGAAAAACTTGCATTAATTAGCACTGGATGACTTCAAAACTTCTAATTAATCTAAAAAAAACTTTAAGAAAATAAATGACCTTGGGGCAGTTGATGTAGAAAAATGAATTGTGTGATGAGGTAGAGGGGGATCTCCAAGATTGTCATGCCACTATGCAATACCAGAAGGAGGATTCACTAGATTATTATCCCAACCATCATTTCCAGGTTGAATAGGAGGCTCAAGAATGTCCATGATACTGGGGTGAGGCTGCAAAGTCACACTAGGAGGAGTTGGAGGTTGGGGTAAGGCTGGTTGTCCACCAACAAGGATAAAATGACAAATATACGAAAATGAAATTATGAATGGTTGGGGAAAATGATAGAGGGAATATGATTATGAAAATTGATAAATAATGAGGGTATAAAGTGAAAATGTTCATGTAAAATCCATTTATGATTTAACTCAACCTTTTTTCTTCCATTACGTGCCTTTTAAAATTCGCACACATTATATATATATATATATATATATATATATATATATATATATATCAACTAGTAGCATGAAACAATTTTTAGGGATTGGTATTGGGAATATTCCAAATTTGTTTTCCATATCATTCCTTTTATCATTCACAAACTTAAGTTGGTATGCATTGTAGGCCCATATTATTTACCATTACCATAGTGAGTATCATCAACAATATGTGATAGCTCATGGTTTTCCAAACTATGGATTTATATATATAATGAATAGAGTATGTGTTGTTGCACAATGAATGAACTATGAAAGTGAACCCAAAATTTTGTCAAGTCATCCAAGAATGATATGAACATCAACAAGAGTTGGGAGGGATTTTAGGATGGTTATGTTGACAATGCGTATTGGGTTCGCAATAAAGTGTATATGAATAACATTGTTTCACATGTCAACATTTGCATTTAACTTTGGTTATTTTTCTTTCAACAGAGGCAAAAAAATTGGGAATAAAAAAGGATGAAGAGGAGATGAAATGCAAACAATTTTAAAATCAATTTTACTTTCTAACCTTTAAACACAAATTCTAATCCAAACCCAAGTCGTATCTGTTTATATATGAACAATCAACGTTATGGGTTCAAACCAACAATCTCTTACCACTAATATCATTTTGATTTTACAGTCAAACTCTTCTAGAACAAGAAAAATAAGCATGGAAAGTGATACAATGAACTAGCGATGTCGAGTAAAATATATGTTATTTATTTCAACATTAAATTGTCAACCCGGGGCTCGTAGGATTCGAGGTGCCAACACTGTATATGCAGGTCTAGAGCTCTAATCTAGCCTAGCCTAGCCTAATCTAATCTAATTCCAATAAAATCAAATAATGAAGAGCTTTAAGAAATTCTAGAATTATGAACTATTTACCGGACACAACTTCAAACAAGGAATTGATGGACTATTTCTAAATAAGAAAATAACAATCTATTTTAAAGCTAGTTAATCTATTCAATTTTTTAAGTAAGCAACAACAAGTAAGCTATTTATCCTTCAGAAAATAAGCAAGTAACAACTAACCTATCAAGACTATTTTGACAAGTGAACTCTATTCTCAAAAAGAACTAATAACCATTTCTATTCTACAAAGAATAAACATTAAATCAAGCAAATCCACAAACCCATAACACACACTAATTAGAAATTCTAATTCTAATTCGTAACTAAAATAACATTGAAAATACTCCGTATAGAAATCTACAAACTCAAAACTAATTCAAGTGAATTTACAAACTCATGAACTCGTGATTAAAAATCTTAATTCAAATCCACTCTTCTAATTAAAATTGCAATTCAAATCCACAACTGAGATTTTATAATCTAAACTAAACTAATTCTATCATTAAAACTCAGATTTGAAAACTAGAATGCTGTAACAAAACATAACCCTAAAATCTATTTCTATCCTAGCATACTAAAACAAGATTAATGAACCAAATAGATCTATGAAAACATAACCGAACTGATAATTAAATCTAGATTGAAAAACTTGCAACTATTAATCCATTGAAGCTTGCAAATGATCCTAAATAAAAACTTTGTTTAGACTAATCCTCTGTTCACATAATACTCTATTTTAATTTGTAGAAGATAATTTTAAACTTCAATACATCATCTAAGTTAGTAGCATGCAGGGAAATTTTTAAGAAATAAGAAACACAACGTGACAAATAACCAACTTCTATAAGCAATCTACAATTTTAAAGAAACACAAATTAGACAAGCAAATTACAATTAACATGTATAGTAATTAAAACTGAAAAACACATACAACAGGGAAACAGGTAAAAATTCTAACTAAGAAAATAAAACACATGATATATCTATCTATACAGTCACCCAGACCAGTGGAGCCCCCCCCAGCAGGTTGTGGCTACTCTCCAACAACAAAATGCATGCTTAACTCAATGCAATTCTGTCATTAATGAAAAAAACAAAATCTAGAACAAAAGTTGTAGAGAATGTCTGAATTACAAAATGAAATTCGTCTTAAACTGTCCTATGGTGTTTCCACTGATAGTGGTATTTATGGATAATTTACAACTCGAGAGGTCGACCACAGGAAGGGTTGACCTCCTCTAAAAATGGCAAATCCATTAAATGTTCTCTAACAACTTTGGCTTCTAGAAAATTCGTGAGCCACTCAACGATTAACATAACCACCCAATATGAGGTGTAAGGAGCTTTGTATATGGAGGCCACGAGGGGGCACAAAACCTATTTCAATGATTCATCCACCATAGACCACCAATGAAGCAACTGCAACTCCTCTGCGCTCTGAGTGCTGGATCACATGCCGAATGTAGTGTCAGATCGCATACCGGATGGAGTGTCAGATGAGGTACCGGATGGAGTGGCAGATGAGATATTGGATGGAGGATCAAACTGTGAATTCTCCCTATTACACATAGATCATGTATTAAATCCTTATAAACATCAAACTAAACTGAATTTAGCTCGAAATCATTGTAAACGATTGATTACACATACCTGGTATAAATCCATGATGAATTGATATAAAATCCTTTGAAAAATCCTTCAAAATGGTCAATAACATATATAATATCGGTTCAAAAAGGATTCAAACATTGCAACAAAACAATCAAAATACGATCGCAACATTACCCCCACACCTAAGGATTTGCAGGTCCCATTGTAAACAAAAATGAATTACCCAACATGACTAGACTTGCTAAGGAGGGGGTGGATTAAATTTATAAGCTTCTTGTCCTAAAGACTTTGTCTTGGCCCTCTTACGATGTTTCAATTGTGCCTAGAGGCTACGATTTCCATTGGTAATTTGATCAACCAATTGTTGGAGGGAATTTAGTTTTGCTTGTAATACTGCATTGTCGTGGTGGAGATGCCTATCCATAGTCTTTTTCTCTTCCAACTGTTGCAACAACTGAACATTTTCTTGTTGTAATTTTTCAATGATTGGGGTATGATCAGATGTTTCAGAAGAGGGCTTGGATCCCTTGATGGATGTAGAGGTTCTATCATCTTTGGAAGTTGATTTAGGCATCTATGAGTAAGAGTAACATAGTGCTTGTGAGAGGGAATAGATGTAGATTTTACTTCTCTATCAGGCTCAAAATATTTTGGAGAAACCTCCCTGAGTATTTTATGGGGGATTTCATGATCGAAAGACACTTGGATAGGATCTGAAGCACTTGGGGGTTTTACATTAGGCTTTCCACTTGCACTTTGGGTACTTCTTCAAAACAATTCCCCTTTGAACCGATTGGCTCCTCTTCTATTCATAGGGACTAAAGGGAAATCTTGTTGAATTACCTCTTTTAATTTCTTGGATTGAGGATCAATAGGTGTTGAGGGATTGTATAATTATCAATCGGATTTTTAGTTTTCTTGCTCGATGAGGCTGCAGGGGAATCAACAAGTTTCTTGGTCTTTTTTTTAGATAGAGAGATAGTTTGAGTGGGAGGGTTTGGAGTCTGTTAGAGTCCAATAGTCACCAGTGATCAAATGTAATATTTCAAGGTTATTTTTGTGGTCCTAGGTCAAATTTTTATATTTTCAAATAAAATTTTGCATGCCTTTCTATTGTCAAATGAGTCTTGAGCCATCTCCTCCACTATGTCAACAAGACATTGAAGGCACCATTGCAACAGAATTTGAAAAGGACAGAGAGTATTGTCTTAGCAGATTCAATGAACACCTGGAGATGCTCCTGAAAAAGGCCAACAGGGACATCAAGCTTCAGAGACACATGGCCAGGCACTACTAAATCAGAAAATGGATCAGGAAAAGTCACTCAAAAGTGTTCTACAAGACCACACTACGCTTTTGACTCTGTTTTTGGTCATCATTTTAAAAAGAGGTTTTTGACCAAATAAAGATGAATTTTGGAAACAAAAGGAGTATTTTTCTAAGGAAATACCAAATCATAATAACCTCCATTTTTTACACAGGTATCATATAGTGGGAGATATTCAACTTTCTTGTAGGCCTATTTTAGAAAATCAGATTCTCCAATTTAATTGCCTGTTTTTGGTCATCATTTTCAAAAGAGGTTTTTTACCAAATAAAGATTAATTTTGGAAAACCAAAGGAGGTGTTTTCTAAGGACATACCAAATAAAAATAAACTCCTTCATGTTTTACACAGGTATCATATAGTAGGATATATTCAACTTTCTTGGAGGCCTATTGCAGAAAATCAAATTCTCCAATTTAATTGCATGTTTTAGTTATGCTTTTGTGGCACATATTCCAAGAACATGGAAATAAATTTCACAAAACTGAGAGAGGTTTGTCTTTAAAACAACCTTATCTACAAAAAAATCTCCCCGATTTGTAAAATGTGTTATGGTTAAAAATTTATCTCTCCATCTTTGACCCCTAGTTTTTCATTGCGCTTCTGTCACAGTTGTTGCGCTTTTGGAAAGTTTGTTTTTGAATCAATGTTGAAGGGGTTAGATGTAGGTTTTTGTTTCGATTAGTGACTCCAAGGTGTATAGGACATCTTCAGATTTCGATTCAGAACTTTTTAATTAAAAAAATAATTGAGGAAGGCCTCCAAATCATCCTCCAAAGTTGTTGCTCTTTTGTTACAATTGGCTTCCATTTCCATGCTTGCCTATGATTTTTTTAGAAGATTATAAGCATAATTCAAAGTTATTTGATTTTTTTTGGATGAAACTGTCATGTTATGTTACACCTCTTCTGATGAATGGATTCATGATATCATTCCCATTTTTAAACTCACCTCATCTACCCTATAAACAATGACAAATCCTAAATGCTACATAGTATATCTACCTTGCCCCATTCTATCTTTGCAACTCATCTTTTGGAAACCCTGGCCTAGATCCCTATACCTATACTCTCATCCAAAAAAATCCAAATGAAAACCACAATGAGATAAATAACTAGCCTAATATATTTTTCCTTCTCTAGTCACCTTATTGACTGTGATCATAGAGAGAGTCCTCTCTGATTTGGTAGGGCTAGCTACCAGATCAAAATATTGGTTTGTGGTTACCTCTTTCGGTAGGTGTGTAACACAAATCTGTAGGGAATATTTTAATAGTATGTAATTGAAACAAAGAACCAATTATGCGGTATTTCAAAGAAATGTACAATAGGATTATAACACACAGTGATGTCAGTGGTATATAATTTAACATTTCAATAAAAATAACTGCTGATATAATAACCCAGAATATTTTGAAAACAATCTAACATAATTTTTACAAAGATTCTACTTCCTCTTCTCATGGATTATAGATAGGAAGTATTTATCATTTGTGAGATCATGAAACCCCTCCCCCACTCCTAAGTATTGTGACACCTCACAATCAACAATATAGGGAACCAAAAAATTCTCCCAATAGCCTAAGATTTACAAATTGTTAAGTTTAGAGATAAATTTCACATATCAGTCTGACGAGACGGTTAGAATATGGCCCCACCTATAGGATAGAATATCCTACATATAGTTAAGAAGAGGTAGGTGAGAGAGTATTAAGATAATCTTAAAGTTAGTTCCAAATGGAAGATTTATGGAGTTCATTGACCTTAGCTTAATCATACATACTTCTTTTCATCTTTGTCTAAAAGTAATGTCGTACATCAGGACAATTTTAATATTTAGGAATTTTATTTGTTATTTTTTTTTTCAGATTATCATCCTCACTAGGTAGAATGCCTCGCTTCTAGCAAGCTTGTTCAGTACTCTGACTAGTTTACCTAGTCATACCATAGGCCAGTACCCGCTATGAACAGACTTGTTCAGTATCTCGACGAGTTAGCCTCTTACACCCTCAAAGTCTCTTCCACCATATTTAAATATTTTAATATAAACATTGCTTTGTGCAAGAAGATGGGGAGAGAACTCTGGAAAAAAAAAATTCTTTTTCTTTTTTTTAGATTGGGATGGTATTTATGTTAGAGGATGACTCTCCTTTATGTATTCCTTAGAGTTTGTCTTGATGTAAGGGGTACTTAAGCAGACGTAGCCTATCTAAATATATGGTATAATCAAGCATTCTTAGTGTGTAGTGGATGGTACCCTTGGGAGGGAACAAAATAGTATCTTTAGGCTCAACTCACTTTCTTCTTTTTTAAGTTATTGTGAGTTTTCCATGGCTAACCGCTAATCATACCTCCTTGCTACTCTTTAATAAAGATACTCTATTCACCTACTCAGGTTTCTTGGGGAAATTGTACGAGTAACCTCTAAGTTTGATAGTCAAGGTATCACTTCCTTATATCCTCTAATGGTGGAGGTTAAGAGCAACTGCCATTAAATATGCCTTGAGAAAAATAAGATAGAAATCTTTGCAAAAATATGGCTAATTACATAAAGTCACTATTCAATTGATGCTTAGCAGACAACAAGGTTGAAATATAGAGATATTTTTGAAGGAAAATACTTCCCTTTTTGTGTCCTTGAAATTGTCTACTCATGGTGAAATAAATACCTACATAAATCTCTAAAATTGTTTGTAAAAAACAACCACACTCTAAAATATCAAAAACTGATGAGATCAATGAGATCAAGTAACAGGAGCATCTATCTCATAGTTCTTTTATTAAAAATAAAATGTAAAATGAGGCTGCATTATAATTTAAGCTAAACTAACAACATGCAATTTTTATTTACTATCCTACTCTACCTAAAAAGAAAGGAAAATTGTTATTCAAGTGTATGAAATTTTCCAATGTAACCATGTGCGAAGCAAGATAAGAAACATACCCATATCTGTATAATAAAAATATACCGCAATGATTACCTAGATATGAAGAACCAACCAACCTACTTGTTTTGGCACTAGAAGGTGTTGAAGAAGAGAATAGTATTGTTTCCTGATGACTTCTTGAAACCAAATTTCAATGTAATCTTGATGTTCATCAACAATAATTTATGTTCTCTCCTTCATCATGTTATGCAAATCCTCTTCTTCTAGATGATTGATTTCTGAAGTACATAAAGGATCTGCTGATATGGATGTTGAGAACTCATCAATCTTAGGTCTTATCTCTCCACCGGATGGAGTCCATAATTTTTCATCTTCCTTCACAGTTTAGCAAGGAAAATCATTTTGTAGCTCATAGGAGCTTGATTATTCTAATATTTCCAGAGAGGTAGAAAAGTTCTTGACTATTGTCAAGATGTGTTCTTCCTGAAAAGAAGAGATCCCAATTGCTGCTAGGATTTGAAAGAGTTCTCCCAAACTTATGGTCACCTTTGAATCCATTCTGTTGGTTGATGGGTCCTACCTCGCACAGAGATTAACGTATAGGGTTTAAAACATCCAAAAGTTTTTTTTTATTATTATAGATTTTTTTAAAGTTTTTAATCACAACTATGTAAAATATGAAAGACATATTTAAAGAATATTTGCACAAACCAAACACACCACGCTTGCATAAAATAAATCACACTTACAAGAAAGAAATCAAAGCATAAAATAAAATACGATTGTAGGAATGAAATCAAACTCACACGTGTATGAAAGTAAACACACTGGAAGGAAAAATAAACACACTTTGCGAAAGGGAAGCACACTTGCATGAAATAAATAAAACTTGTATAAAATAAATAAAAGAAAACACTCTTGCATTAAAATAAGCACACTGGCAGGAAAACTAAATAGTGAGAAAGTAAATACACTATGCAGGAAAGAAAGCACGCTCGCGGGAAAGTAAATTATGGAAACGTAAGCACACTGTGCAGGAAAGAAAGCACACTTGTGGGAAAGTAAATTGCAAGAAAGTAAACAAACTAAGAAAAGTAAACAATCTAAGAAAAGTAAGAAAACTTGCAGAAAAAGTAAACACTCTTGGGGAAAGGGAACAACAAGGCTTTGGAGCGACCCATTAGAATGGATGTGCAGGTTCTTATCTCTTGTCTTAAATTTTCTCCTCCCCCTTGTTTTGTAATTAAAATCAACCTACCTACATAAGCTCAAATCCCTTTAGCACCTTCCCGGCAACGACGCCAAAAATGCCGAGTAAAATATATGTTATTTATTTCGACATTAAATTGTCAACCCAGGGCTCATAGGCTTCGAGGTGCCAACAATGTATATGCGGGTCTAGAGCTCTAATCTAGCCTAGCCTAGCCTAATCTAATCTAATTCCAATAAACTCAAATAATGAAGAGCTTTAAGAAATTCTAGAATTATGAACTATTTACCCTAAACAACTTCAAACAAAGAATTGATGGACTATTTCTAAATAAGAAAATAACAATCTATTTTAAAACTAGTTAATCTATTCAATTTTTTAAGTAAGCAACAAGAAGTAAGTTATTTATCCTTGAGAAAATAAGCAAGTAACAACTAACCTATCAAGACTGTTTTGACAAGTGAACTCTATTCTAAAAAAGAACTCATAACCATTTCTATTCTATAAAGAATAAACATTAATTCAAGCAAATTCACAAACCCATAACTAACTATATTAGAAATTCTAATTGTAATTCGTAACTAAAATAACATTAAAAATACTCTGTATAGAAATCTACAAACTCAAAAATAATTCAAGTAAATTTACAAACTCATGAAATCGTGATTAAAAATCTTAATTCAAATCCACTCTTCTAATTGAAATTGCAATTCAAATCCACAACTGAGATTTTATAATCTAATCTAAACTAATTCTATCATTAAAACTCAGATTTCAAAACTAGAATGTTGTAACAAAACATAACCCCAAAATCTATTTCTATATTAGCATACTAAAACAATATTAATGAACCAAATAGATCTATGAAAACATAACTGAACTGATAATTAAATCTAGCTTGAAAAACTTGCAATTATTAATCCATCGAAGCTTGCAAACAATCCTAAATAAAAACTATGTTTAGACTAATCCTCTGTTCACGTAATAATATGTTTTAATTTGTAGAAGCTAATTTAAAACTCCAATACATCATCTAAGTTAGTAGCCTGCAGGATTTTTTTTAAGAAATAAGAAACACAATGTGACAAATAACCAGCTCCTATAAGCAATCTGGAATTTTAAAGAAAGACGAATTAGACAAGAAAATTACAATTAACATGTACAGTAATTAAAACTATAAAACACATACATCAGGGAAACATGTAAAAATTCTAACTAACCAAATAAAAAACACAAGATATCTATCTATACAGTCAGCCAGACCACTAGTGCCCCCCCCAGTAGGTCGTGGCGACTCTCCAACAACAAAATGCAGGCTTAACTCAATGCAATTCTGTCATTAATGAAAAATACGAAATTTGGAACAAAAGTTGCAGAGAATGTCTGAATTACACAATGAAACTCTTATTAAAAATTATGTCCTATGGTCTTTCCACTGATAGTGGTATTGATATATAAGTTACAGCTCGAGAGGTCGACCACTAGAATGGTCGACCTCCTCTAAAAATGGAAAATCCGTTAAATGCACTCTAACAACTTTGGCTTCTAGAAAATATGTGAGCCACTCAGCGATGAGCATAACTACCCAATCTAAGGTGTAAGGATCTCTATAACTGAAGGCCATGAGGGGGCACAAAACCCAAGTCGTCGATTCGTCCACCACATGCCGACAATGCAACAACCGCCAAATCCTATGCGCTCCGAGTGTTGGATCACATGCCAGATGGAGTGTCAGATCGCGTACCGGATGGAGGTTCGAACTGCGAATTTTCCATGTTACACACAAATCACATATTAAATCCTTATAAACATCAAACTAAACTAAATTTAGATCGAAATCATCGTAAAACATTCATTACACATACCTGGGATAAATCTATTATGAATTGATATAAAATCCTTTGAAAACTCCTTCAAAATGGTCAATAGCATATATAATATTGGTGCAAAAAGGATTCAACCATCACACCAAAAAAATAAAAATATGAGCCCAACAAATGATATGCAAAAGAAGTAACCCACTATAATTCTTGACAATATAAATTGTTTTTATCAATCATACATTTTTACTAGTTGATCCAACCATTATTCTATCAATTCACCACAACATTTTGTTTTTCCCCCACATCTACCCACTGAAATTCCTTGTTCCATAGGAGTTCCATGGGTCCCCAAATATGATCTCAACAAATGATATGCAAAAGAAGTAACCCACTATAATTCTTGACAATATAAACCGTTTTTATCAATCATACATTTTTACTAGTTGATCTAACCGTTATTCTATCAATTCACCACAACATTTTGTTTTTCCCCCACATCTACCCACTGAAATTCCCTGTTCCATAGGAATTCCATGGGTCCCCCTATTAAAATTTCTAGCAAGGATTTTTATCACTACTAACTTGATTTGATACTGATACAGGGAACTATTATTCTATATATTCAATCTGAGAGTTAACTAAAAATGGTTATGGTGATAAGATATATTTTGAAGTTTTATTGTTCCTTTGTTAGCCCTTTTCCACAATGAATGAACTGTAATCTCTTTTTGGGAACCCTTGTGCAATTACAAGGAAAATATATAGTCATGTGACCATGCCTTAAGGCTATCAAGTCACTTCTCATCGAAATGTCTCCTCTTAGGAGGAACAAACATGCAATTGCCAAATCCTTTCTCGAAATTTGAAAGCCGACAAGCTATCAGATACCTTCTCTCAGGGTATTCTCATTGGGAACAAACCTGTAAAAGTTGTAGAAACACTCCAAAATCCAAAGAATGATAGTCTTTAGATTCTTCATCGTTGGATTTTCTCCATTGGAAGGGATCATGCGTTGTGCATGCTATTTCTTCTCGATGGAGGATCTCTGATGAACTACTCCCGATACAAAATAACTCCACTATGTCGTAAGACATTCACTCTGTAACCTCGTGTTGAAAGGGGATTGGACCAAAGGAACTAATACGAGAAGGTTGGAGTCAGGTGCATGTGGGTAGGTCCCTCACATGACCATTTATATTATTTGGTGAGTGATTACCTCATTGGCCAATTTAACTTTATCCAAGCATTTAATCATCCCTACATATAACACTCTTGTGTAGAAGTACATTCTTTGAGACACAAAATATTACTTCAGGAAAATTTCATCAGAACAAGAAGCAATCATGCACCATACTTCCTTTCAATATTTTCCCTTGATGGATCCTCTTCGATAGCATTATTGGGAGATATCATGTTGGAGTTTACCTTTTAGCATACCCACTCTTCGATAACTAATCAAGACAACCCTGTTTTGAGGATGCGCATATGATAAAATAAACTTGGTTAAAATATCCTTCCAAGAGTATTAATGGTGTTTTACTTCTCTACCTCAATATAGGTTGTAAACCATTTAGCATTTATTGCAGATGGATTGAAGTACAATTCCTAAGTGCATAAAACCTATTCGAACACTAATTGATACATTATTCATCTATTATAATTCAAAGAGAGATGAACATACTATAACATTGAGCTAGTTTGAGACATCTACGGAATTCAATAATACAAGTATGTGTAAAGTTTGATTACAATCAGAGGAGGCAAGTGTGAGGGGGGTACTATATCGCCTCAAAGGAAATAAATAATTTGAATTTTATTGGAACCTTGGTATCACTGCAAGAAATAATGAAAAAGGCTATGAGGTCTATCAAGGGGTGAAATTAGAACTTCATAAGTAGATCATGCAGTTGAATATAGTGGGGGATTCTAAAAATACCATACGATATTTTTTCACCAACTACAATCCAAAGGAGATCAAATTAAAATGTCTCATAGAAAGGATCTAACTTTCCTTTTCCAACATCTATGTTCAGTTCTTTCACATTAGACTAAGAGAAAATAATAAGCAAATGAAATGGATAATAGAGCCATTGGTTTAGACCCAGGCTCCTTGGGAGTTTGTGGGAAAGTAATTCATATAACCCTTCCCTAATGAAAAGGGATAGGAGAATGGGTGGGGCCCTTGGAGTCCATGTAAGGGGCACTTGGAGGAAATCATGTGGTAGTCTCATGCAAATGGGGTATTTACATCACTTCATCAACTCAAGCTCTCAACTAGATAGCCTCAAGTCTCTTCAGTTCGTGGTGATGGATCGATAGCCATTATATCTGATTATGAAGCAAGTGCAAATAAGGCATACAACATGTGGAAGGTGTACTTGGCCCCGTGGGAACTTAAGGAATACAATACGTTCAAAGCCTTATCCTGATTCAAGTTCGATGAATTCAATGGTGGATGGGAGTGTAACAATGATTCTATGATCCAAAAGGATTTAGGAATACTCACAGAGGTCCAGGAGGATCTGAAACGTCCACAGAGTTCCTAAATGTTTCAAAAATACTAAAAATTCAACCATCCCAAATTATCTCTAAAATGAAATCAATGCGTAGAGCTCGTCGTTAGCTTTCCAATGACACAAATGACAGGTCAAACATAATTTGTATGCAAAAGACATGGCTAATCAAAGTTTGAGCCAAACCAGGTCAAAGGTAAAAGTTAGCAGGGAAAAAAAGGTGGCATGTGTCACCACTGCAAGGGTGACACGTGGCACATGATCGTACAAGTGACATGGCACATAAGTTTGCAACTAACTAGGAAATTCTTACAGACCAGGTGGATGAATCATGTGTTGACAAGTTGTAGAGATAAACCAATGAGAGGTTGTCACATGGCATTCTCCCATTGGCATTTATGGTCATAATTTACCAAAATTATGGAGTCAATGGAGGTCGAACCTGTGACCTACACACTAATGGTTCTTAACCATATATGTTGTAAATATTATTTAAATTTGGTTATAGTTCCATTTGGGGGGAGAAGGAGCTGAGGGTTAAGCCCCCATCTCCTGGTTTATGTACTAATCCATGTAACCAACACATAGTCTGCGGAAGGGATGACGAATATGCTAATGGGTATAACCAAATACACCATATATATTATATTGTTACAACAATATATAACCATATAACAAAGAACCAATGTATATATATTCGCGCAGGTGGTTATAACCAAAATTTTATATATGGTGTGGTCAACAGAGTTTGACCCATCGACCCACCATTTAACATTACAATGATTTAACCACTAAACTAAAAAATTGGTTTGTTAAAAAAAACAAAAAAATCGTAATTAAATGATGTTGCAAGTTAGCATGAAATGCAGACAGGAGGTTTGGGCCCACACCCTATTTAATGGTGCGTAGATCGAGGAAGATTCACATTGATTGATGTAGAGTTATGTATTGAAGTGCATGCCCACGGGTACAAGCACTTTGAGACTACACTGTAAATCATTCCAAGAGGTCTCTTGATGAAATTTTAAGAACTTTATTCTCATTTTTCATGATTTTTTGCAAGGAATCCAACGATGCATTCTTTTTCTTCTTTTGAGAAAAATGTTAAAAGGTCATTGTAAAACACAAGCATTTGAGCATTAATAAATAGGTCTCTATTGGAAGTGGACCCAGAGACGTAGCCCAAATTGGGTGAAATCCATTATCAAGCTTGCGTATGTGATTTTGTCATTGTTGTTCATTTCATACTCAGTTATTTGCAAGTTATTTATCATTAAAGTGTGTATGGTTAGATAAATTTTTCACATGTAAATTGTAAACAATCAAGCGATCATTATTATTTTGAAAATCAAGTAGATGTTTATATGTGTTAAAAACTAGCTAGCATCCAAGGATTTTTCAGATCATTCAAAGTTATGCCTAGGTGATGGAAGTACAGATCTTTGCGATGGAATTAACTAATGAGGTTCGTTGGGTGGTATTGTTGCGCAATGATTTCATTGTAAAATGTGACTGTGATAATGATAATTCAAGCAATGAATGCTCTTTATAATTTGGAATAGATGAAAATTCTTTAAAGTTAGGTTTGAAACCTCAATTATCATCTGGTATGATAGTTTTCTAAGGAGGGGAGGTCATTGAGTGTGTAGTCATGTCCTATGGCTTGTCTTATTGTTCTTGGGTGGTAGATTGGTGCATGGTTATGTCCCGGTAAGTGTTGTTGGCATTCTCTTGATCTGGTCGAGTCATAAGGATCTTAGAGTCAGGTCTGTTGGTCTAGTTTTTTCTTGTGTTGGTGGTATCCTGGTAATTTTCCAAAGAGGATCTCGGGACTGCACTCCCACTCATCATTTCTGGGTTTTTTTTTCGTTTCACCTAGGTTACAACTTAGTGTGTGGGAAATATAAAGGTTTTTTGGTTTGTAAGGTGGTGGATATATTTCAAGTTGGGTATACTAACAATTGCAGGAACATGATGAAAGCAATGGACGCTAGGAAATCGTTACAGGCAGAGCCATAGGTGGATGACAACTTCACTACAAATAAAAAATTGATAATCAAGATCAATGAACTTATCTATACAATATCATTTTCTCTAGAAATGTTGGCCCAACATTGGGTGTTAATTGAGAAACTCCAAGATGAGGTGGACTACCTGAGAAGACATGGGGAATTTCTACAACAACAATTGGATCAGTGGGAGGCAAGGCCATAATTGCCAACTCAAGCCATGGATTCAAGTTGTTCTCATAGGCCAGAGGAGAAGTGGACGAGGATGTTGTCAGATATAAATATTTTCATCCTCATAAGAAGAAATGATAAAAAAAGAAGAGGTTTGAATGATTGATTTTCAGGAAAGACATGTTTTATTTTTTTGTAAAACATTTTGGTGTTTTCTATTGGATATATTTCATGCAGTATGGAAATAGTAGCAGGCGGTTATGGAACTGTAGGAAGGGTATATAAACTTGGAAAATAGATGCACTGTTGAAACTGGATTTTTGTTATGTTCGCCAGTTCCTTGCTTTTGTACTTAGCAACCTTGGTCATTCCCTTTTTAATGAATAAAATTTTCCAATCTTTGTTTAATTCATTTTTTTATTCGAATCGTTTATGATGATATTAATAACATGGTAAACTTATTTTGGTCTTGCTTGTTGTAGAATCTCAGGGAAACAGTATGTCACGACCACAGACAAGAAGAAGAAAAACTCCTCAAGAGAGCATAATGACACCCATCAAAACACTAGAAGATATTCTAATGACATACACAAACTTCTTCAATGGAAACGAACATTGTTCACGGTATGATGAGATATACAATATATTCAATAATAAAGAGTTACCGCATGAAGATGAAGACCTCAAAGCCTATCGCAACATCATAAAAATCGGTATACATGCCACAACATCTTTCCCGATGCTTTTCCCATACAATGACACCATGTGATGGTGTGTCACTCATATCGATGAGGATACAATTACTATAATGAATTAGTCAAGGATTCTGATAACATATTTGAAACCAGAGGACATCCACATCCGATATCACCTCTTGGAATTTGCAGTATCCATGAACAAGCCATTCTTGCAAAAGTTCGGTAAAGATAATGAAGACTTTGAATAGTTGATGGAATATTGGTGGAATGATGAAGTAAGACGATTCAAAAAGGGATAATGAATAATCCCAACACAGTATATGAAAGGACCCTATAGGCTATTGAGTACTATGATATGCAGGTTATATGGTGAGGAGACAAACACCCATTTCCTAATGGAGTGGTTTCCGATGGCATATACCATGGTTAAAATAGTGTAGGTTTTCAACTGGGCACAAATTCTTGCATTCAACATCTTCAAGAAATCCCAGGAAGGTCTAAGTTTGAAAAAACCCAGTTACTTCATTTCTTCTTACTTAATTGATGTAGTATGTTATTCTTTTCATTTCCCTGCTTTAGGATGGGAATGGAGTCCTAATCTACCACCTGTCCATATTTACTGCTCTGAATTGTGGGACATTAACTACAAGAAGTTCATATATGATCTCTATGACTATTTATTAGCCCCTCTATTTATCATGATTTTTTGACACCCACCCCATAGAATATCACAAGGAAATATAGAAACCTTGAGAGACATTGGAGACTAGTACATGGAGAAATGTTACACTTATGTCAGAATTTATGGTTTTTCCTAAGCCCCACATCTACTGCCAAAGTATGTTCTCGACAAACTGGGCAAGGGAAATTTCTTATCATACAATAGAGGAAGGAATAAAATATTTCCTATCAACAAGCAATAAAAATTTGTGGTCTAAATTCCCTTTGAGCATAGGATGGTATGTCTTGTCCAATGGTCCTCATGCCAAAGAAGAAGTAAAATCTCTATAAGAAATATTCCTATATACATGAAAGACAAAGGGACATGACCCAAGAAATTTGGTGAGTGAGCATATCAAGGAAGTCAGGTTGGCACACCCTATAATACACAAGATAAATCAAATCTATCCAGATATCTTTGATTTCGTTTGATCAAAGCTATCATGAACACTGGCTCAAGAACACATTTGAATGAAATAAGGGTACACAAGAAGAATAAGGAGAGTTGTGAGAACCAAATTCACTCTGTTCTGGCCTTGATAACCTTCATGTATTAATATCTAGAGGGGACGTATCCATCCTTCCCCCCATGCTAGATCAAGAAAGCTATAAAGGTCTTTATTTAGCACTGGTCGAGAGATTACACCTTCCTTTAGATATTGAAATACCTTCTTTCTTGCTTGCTTGAAACATCATGGGAAAGGCTTCAGGAAGGAACTGAACGACACACCTCCTTATTCCTTCATGCAAGATTGTACTAATAGTTGGAAAGAACCTACACCTTATTATAGAACTTGCAAGATTGACACCTTATATATCTTACGCGGGGAAAGCTTGTCCTGTTCTCCTATTGTCTGTCCGTTTAGGGGTTGGTTGGTTCACTCATGAAGGAGGGAGGAGAGAATATCCTACTGTATGAAGAAGAAGTGTTCAAAGGCATATTTTTCTTTGAAGAGGTACTAATCAGGTTATAGGATGAGACAACAAGGGAAAAATTACTAAGATAAGAGGAAGAGAAAAGAAAAATAGCCAAAGAGAAGTTTGTATTGCTTTTATCCAAATACGAAGAGAAGCATGAAGCAAATGAAAAGGAAGAAGAAAATAAAGTAGAGGAGAGATTGAAAAAATCCCTGGAAGTTGGATAATAATTCCAACAAAATAAAACATAGCTAGAAATGGAGAAGAAAAAGGAATAACATGAATCCAAGAAGAAGAAGGAATAAGACAAGAAAAACCCCAAGGAGGAAGAGAAGAAGAAAAGGGATGAATCTCTTAGAAATATTGATGAAGAAAATAAGAAGAATGTTGAGAGAGAAACAAAATAAAACTATGATGTAGAGCAAAAGAAAAAGGTAGAACATGAAAAATAAAGACAAGGAATGACTGCCAAAGCAAAACAAAGAAAGAAACAAGAAGAATAAGAAGAAAAGAAAAAGGTTTTTGAAGCCGAGGTGTTAAAAAAATATGAAGAAGAGGCAGAGAGAAAAAAATAAAATTGGATGAAGCAAGAGATGGTGCAACAAGACCATGTGTCAACATAGTTAGCTTACCTATTTGGGAGTGCACCCCTTTGAAGGAAATCCTTGGAAAATTTTCATATTCCTCTTAGGTGTTGGAATTGGAAGATGTTGTAGTAGTTGTTGGTGAATACTATTACATCAAAAAGATAAGAGGGATTGAGAAAAGATATTGTTGCGCCTCTTTTTTCACCTAAATGAGAAAAACAGAGGTGCTTACAAGCTTAGTTGGGTTAGCTAAGCAAGACAACAGTAAAGGAAAGGGTTAGAAGAATAAAGCATAAAATACTAAGCTAAGAATTAAACTAGGAATGATAAAAACAAATAAACTATGGTGCATAAGGACATAAGAACAAGAAACAAACAAGACTCATGTCACCAATGGAAAGGATTGTATTAGTGAAAAGAAAACACCAAAGAGAAATGGGAACTTTGGGTCCCTTCTTCCTCCAAGGGAGGGCTCTTGGACCTCCAAGATTGAGCTCTTCTTACAACTTGAAAACTTGAAAGAAATGGTGAAAGAATCCCATGGCAATCCACTCAAAAGGTGATGTGAATTGCCCAAATGGAATGGTACTAGTATTCTCTTGATGAGAAAAGAGGATTCCCTAAGAGAATAGCAGCAACATAACCTTGCAAATGAATTCCTTGAAGATGTAGTGCACCCATGGCCTTGTTTTATAGCACCTATTTGACGTATTATGCAACCAACTTTTAGTGTAAAGAAGGGGTTGTTTAGGGAACCTTTAGGTATTTGACCAGCCACCCAGCCGGATCCAGCCGAGATTTGGATGTTAAATCGACTTGGAAGATGAACCATAAGTGGGTGGGAGGCCGCCCAACATCATAAATGCATTGTTCTCAAGTGTGTGCGGATTTTAGCATCCAAAGTCACGCATCGTGCACATGTGCGCTTTTCTTGCGTTTCTTTATGGTGCATGTGCGTACGTTCCCTGTATAGTCATAGCGTATCCTGATTTCATAACTATTTGTATAGTTTTGGACCCTTTGGAAATGATTTTTTGGTAATTTTGGTCCATGGGTGAACTTAATAGCTGTTTGCAGATGTTGGATTCCTGTAACCATTTGAGGACGAAATTTCAGTGATAAAATATGCCCCTTGATGGATGAGGTTAGGAGCATATGTATAGCCAAAATTCATCAATGTTTCTTCTACTGAGAGTACTGTTGTAAGAAAGAGAGATAGCGAGAGTATCAAGAGAGCCCTGTGGGAGGGAGAGGGGAACCTGTGGGACCTGACCTTTCCAAAGGTGTGTAAAAAATAAATTGTGTACAAATGAGGCGGGCATGCCCCATGCTCATGTCACGTAACTCAAAACATGTGTAGGACCGTAGTTGAAGTGGTATGTTGGTGAAGCTGAGTGCAATGCCCTCGGGGGCGTGCTGATAAGAGAAGAGGACAATTTTGATGAGGAACAATGCTCTGAAAAGTAAGCAATGACACTTGGAGGAAGTATCAAGGATTTAGCATTCATTGATGGCCCAACAAATTTCAGAGGTCTTCGAAAAATATAAAAGCAACTGCAATAGTCGCAAAGTAAGACCCACCATAACATGAGAGAGTGTTGAAGTTGAATGTTTATGGGGGTCAATGACAACAGAGAGAAATTATGGTTCTCCCTGTGTCGTTCGAGACTCCTCATCGTAAAGGGAATGAGAGTCAAGATATGGTCACCCTTCTGGAAACTGTGCTGATGTCAACAAAAAGGGAGACATGAGTCCAAGAAGCAAAGGGCTTCGTGAAATCCACTGGGTGATATCAAGAACTAAGGAGGTACATGGACGAAGTCAAGATGTGTGGAGACTCAAGACTACCCTTGGTTGGGGATATATGTGAAGTATAAGTGGCAAAAACCGTTGAAGTAGGTCGAGTGTCAGGGGGACAACTAGACGTGGGATAAATTGTGCTAGAGGCAGGACAAAGTGAACAAACTCAGAGAACAGTGATAGGTGGTCGGTGGGATACTCGAAGTTTATGGACGATGTCAACGGGAGTAGGTGATAAGGAATTCCCCAACCAAGGGCAACATGGGTTGCATTTTCCAAAAAGGAAAAAGGTCGCCAAAGGTGACGAAAAAAAGCTATGTAAGATGTTGGAAACAACGACTTAATTACAAAAAGAATTAAAAAAATCAGTTGGGATGATAATGAAGATACAGAAATGGGTGCCCCAGTTTAAAATGGCTTGGCCTAAGGATGGCGCAAGTTGGTGAAAAAGAAAGTGGAGGGTTGGGGCCCTATAGGAAGGTTTCTGTAGTAGGGAAATGTATGGAGGAAAATCTACAGATGGGTAAACTGATTGTGGATGAAAATGGATGGTTAATGATATTGCGGAGGTGGAGTAAAAAATAGAACCATGATAAGACAACTTGGGAGTTCGTTGGGAAGGCTAGCAAAATGAGGAGAAGGAGTATGTGGATGATTCGCGACATGATGCAAGACTATCGAGACTCCCATCCCTAAAGGGTGAAACAACATGAGTGTCAAAGTGCCAAGGGGGACTATAAATGGGACAACTCATGTGGGGGAGAGTGCTACCGGGTGATAGTACCCAAAATGCAGTGGAGGTGACAATACTGCAGAGCCAGATTTATAGGGATCCTAAAGGCAAATTTCAGAGGGTGTGACTGGAGATGCAATTGAGATTCAGAGGGAATGATTACATGCTAGTGTCAATCATATACCTGAAGGGGTCATGTTGGTGTGTGATCACCAAGTACCTACACACACAAAAACCAAATACCCAACGTGAACAATATCTGAAGATAACGAATATATAACAATTATTTGATAATTTTGAACATGAGCATGCATACCTGAATGGGGTATGAGAAAATGGCTCCCCGAGGGCTAGGGATGGATGGTAACCTAGGAAACATGAATGCGTAGGCAGTGGGATCCTGATCCCATGGCTGAAGATGGATCGAAAAATGGATGTCCGGAGCTCTCGGAAGGGGGTACAAAAGTTTTGGAAAAAAGGGCCTATATATAGCTGTAGGGCCCACATTGCCACCTCATTTGTACTTGCTGCTATAGTGATCAGAGAGGAGATTCTAGAGCAGATTAGGAGGTTCTAGAGTCAAGTTAGTGGTCTCATTCTCATATACAGTATTTAGGTGTCAATTTTTGGGTAGGACCGTACGGATGGCCGTATGGTGTTTTTTTGGTAGTGTGGCCCCCCAAATGCATGGGCGAACGATGGTGACCCGTGCATGAATGCGTAGCTGTAATGGGAACAGTCGTGTAGGGGGGCTCTCAATGTGGGAAAATAGGCGTGCATGGGGTGTGCGCCTGTTTGAAGCACAACCGCACATATGTGCGTGGCTGTGTTGCTGATAGTTGTGCATGAGTGTGCAACTGTGCAGTGAACATGCACACATTTGGTGCATACCTGTGGGCTGAAAAGGTGCACATACATGCGTGTCTATGGGGTAAATAGATGTGCATGTGTGCGCGCCTATGGGGGTAATAACCGTGCCTTTGAGGCGAAGTTGTGGGTGAGAAAAACTTATCTAGTTTTGGGAGATTTTGGTGTTTTGATGAATGGTGATGGTTGATCGAGTACTGTATATGTGGATGTAGGTGATCATTTGGGATGATTTCAATCCATTCTAAGGAGAGGGTCTGGGCCCGACTGAGGGAGTCCATGAGGGATGAGGAGCTAGCCGTTCGTGGTGCTTTGGCGGCTTATGGGCTATTGAAGTTTTTTGAGTGCTCACTGGTGGGGGCATAGGAGTATCTACTGCAATTCCTGATTTCCATGTGGAGTCCAGAATTGCAGTGTTTTATTGTGTGTGGTGAGCACTTCGAATTCTCTATTGAGGAGGATGTCTATTTTATGACTGGGCTCCCTTTTTGAGGAACCTTGCTACCGACGGAGCCAGTGATAGTTGGAGAGGGACAATTGGTGACCCTTTCCCGGGCATATTGTTCAGGAGAGGATTTCATGTCAGGGTCAATGGTGAGGATTGGGGCAATGGATTCCCTAGTACATCATTGCATGGTAGCAATGATTGTGAGAGTTTAGGGGTCACTCACAACTCAGCGTATCAATGGTGGTCAGCTACGGATCGTGCAGTAGGAACTAGGGGGTGAGCATTTTTTCTGGGGCTTGATGCTGCATGTCAAGATGGTGGGACAACTCACCAGGTGTCGAGCGACGAACTCAGGGGATTTCACTTTTGGATCGATTCTGGTGGCTTGGTTTCTAGAGAGGATGCCTATGTTGTGCCCAAGAGTTTTGTTAGACCCACCAGGGGTGTGAGAGTCGTGACTACGACGGTGGGTGACGATATTGGTTCATCATGGGGGTGGTGAGGGTGGCCATTAGTTCACAACCAAGGCTGCATAGGTGTGGCGTCAGATGCCACAGATCATTTTATAGTTTTCATATAGTGTGGTAGATTTCTGTGATGACCCTGAGATGATATTACCTCCAGGAGAGGTATTCGACCGCCGAGGTATGATGTTATGTTGTTGGTTTTTTATTTGTTTAGATAGTAGATCATATGGTTGATATTTGTATGGATGTTGATGTTATCATGTGTTTGTTTATGTAGATGTGGGACCGCGAGGATGGGAGGTCGAGTTGATCAGAGTGCCAGCCCGCCAGGGGCCCGTGAGACCACCGCGGGTGGAACCGTGAGCAAGGGAGAGGCAACAATGAGAGGATGCTGGGGAGAGGCTTGGTGATGATGATAGAGCATCTAGGAGGTGTCGTTATGATAGACCTAGTGTAGGGCCATCACATTCTCCTTCGACCGAGGCCGGGGGAGAGTTCGATTATTTTCGTCGTCGATTAGAGGCAGTTCTATGGAGAGTACCTGAGGGGATGTGGGTGAGGATCCAAGATGAGGGGATCCTAGAGTAGTGTATTGGGCTGCTGGTAGAGTCGTGGACCCTTGTTGCACCCTTTTTGTCACCTTGGTGAGAAAATAAGAGGTGTTTACATGCCCAGTTGGGTCCTGCTGAGCATGACAGCTGTAGAGGAAAGAGTTAGAGAAATAAAAACAAAACTATAAGCAAGAATTAAACTAATAACAACAAAAATCATAAGCATAGGGACATAGAGATAACAAACACAAATAGACCCATGTCACCAATGTTTTTAGGCTGATCTATTGATGAAATCAAAGCACCAAGAAGAAAGGGGACTATGAGTCCCTTCTTCCTCCAAGGGAAGGCTCTTGGATCCTCACAATCTTGCTCTCCTTACAACAAGAAAAATGAAAATGGTGATGAAAGAACTCCTTGCAAATCCACTCAATGGAGAGGTGGATTGCTCAATGAAATGGTGCCAATGTGCTCTTGTCAAGGATGGAGT
>SNQJ01S0071362.1:27221-40652 GCA_010110895.2 Picea sitchensis | reverse complement strand
TAGCTAACGAATCCGTAGTTGTATTGATTTCTCTCGGTATGTGTCTGTATTGGAGTAAATCAAATGATCTTTTGAGATGACGAACCCTTAAGTGGAGACATAGTAATACTGGGTTTTGAATGGCATATTCCTGATTAAGCTGATAGACCCTGAGTTGGGAGTTTAGGTTAATAATCAAAAGAGTTAAACCTAGAGAAGAGGCTTCGGTTAAAAGTCTGATGATGGCATGATATTTTGCCATCATGTTATTGGTGGCAGATCCTAGGCAAATTCCTCCTGAAATCACCAACTCGTCAGAGTGGTAGATGACCCGAGCTGCAGAAGCCATGTTCTGGGTGTGTCGACTAGCGCCATTCACAAACCCGAAATAGATGGGAAAGGGAGATGTCAACTGCGCATACAATCACAAGAAAAATTATAAGAAACTGAGACAAAACTTGTGCATGAAAAATAAAAGACACACCAAGTCAAAAGTATATAGTACAATAATGTACAAATCACACATGCGAGATATTCTATGCATAGTAATTTTTTAGGTAAAGTCCATTTCGGGGCTCATTGAGAGATATTCTATTGTAGTCGACCAACTCGTAGGCACCTCTGTGTAGCACTCATTTTGTTATATAAGGCCCATGCCACAAGGGTTCTAACTTTCCTGTCCCCAACTTATCATGAGCTTGATCATAAACTAGGACCAAATCCCCTTCTGCAAAAGAACGAGGTCGAATGGATTTGTCATATTGACTTTTCATTCTTTTTTGATACGTCTCATTAATGAGAGTGGAATCACGATGGGTTTTGTCCAACTTAGTTAAATACAGGAATCGCTCCTCTTCAGCGAAAGTGTGAGGTAGGATTTCTATGGTAAGTTTCAAAGAGGGGATCTTACATTCGATTGTTAACACTATTTCTATACCATATACCAACTAGAATGGTGTGAATCTAGTTGCAGTTTTCATCGAAGTGCGATAGTCCCAGAGTGTGGAGAAAAGTTGCAAGTGCCAAGAGGTTTTGTTTGTTCCCACCATGCATTGGAGCATGGTCTTCAGGACTTTGTTGATGGATTCAAATTGTCTGTTTTCTTGGGGATAATAGGGGGATGCGTTTTCTTGGAGAAAACCCAACTTGACATGAAACTCAATCATAATCTGATTCTAGAAGTGTGAGCCATGATCGGTTACAATAACTTGTGGGACACCGAATCGAGTTATGATGTGGTTAAAAAAAAAGAGTGTTGTAGTACGACCATCGTTAAGAAATGTAGGCATAGACTTAGCCAATTTAGTGAAGTAATGGATGACAACAATGATATAATCGTGCCCCCCGACTGAGTTGGGATTACATTTCATAAAATAAGTGCCCCATTTTTCAAAGGGGCCAGTGGAAACAATGGGATGCAGCAGAGCAGGGTGGGTATGCGCTCTTTTTTGAAATATTTGACAGGGTGGGAATTTTTTGACGGCCTCGATACAATCTTTGAATATAGAAGGCCAAAAATAACTGGCATGTAAGATTTTCTGGGCTGTAGCCATCCCAGAAAGATGACTGCCACAAGCTCCAAGGTGGTAGTCATTTAAAACTCTTTCAGCCTCATCATAAGTTAAACAACGTCATAGGAAAATATCAATGCCGTGGTGGTACAAAGTGTCATCGATGATGAGGTAGCATTTAGAATGGTGTCAGATACAACGATGTTCATCATGGGAGATGTCGGGTTGAAAACGTTGGGTTTGGAGATAGAGAAGAATATATCCATACCAAGGTTCAGACATACTAATGAGAAACAGGGATTCGTTAGGAAGAGAATAACTGGCCTCAGTATCTTCATCAGTATAAGGAAGATAGCATATCAATTCCGCAAATACCAATGATTTTTTATCTTTTTATTTGGTAAACTCAAGATTGAACTCTTGAATAATAACGATCCATTTGGAATATTTTCCCCCAAGAAATTGACGAGTCAAGATATGGTACATGGGGTTCAAGTTTGCGATGACCGCGGTAGTGAACAACATGATGTAATGGTGAAATATATGGAAACAAATAACTACAGTTAGAGCCAACTTTTCAAAATGTGAATATTAGAGCTTGGGACTAGATAGACTCTTACTTAGATAGTAGATCACATGTTTGTCACCGCTATTATCCTCTTGAACTAACACCATAGCAATGGTGGTAGTAGAGGTAGCCAAATAAAGGGTATAATATTTTGCATAATTAGGTGGATGAAAAAGAGTTGTGTTTGTTAAGGCGTGCTTAAGGGAATCGAATGAGAGTTGAGGAATGCCATCCCATATGAAAGGAGTGTCTTTCTACAACAATATCATAAATCCTTTAGTGATTTCGACGTAATTACAGATGAAACAAATAAGAAAGTTTTCCTTCCCTTGAAAACTTTATAGTTGGGTCAGATTGTTGGGAGGGGGTAAATCGATAATAGCTTTAAATTTTAATGGATCCACCCTAATCCCATATTTGGAGACAACGACTCCAAGGAGTCGACCTGATTCGATAGAGAGGATTCATTTTTGAGGGTTCAAATGGATGTGGTAAAACCGACATCGAAGAAAAATGGCCCGTAGGTGATCGATGTGGTTTTGTCGATGAGACGAATGAGTGGGTAAGTCATTGAGGTAGGGTTCCACAATATGCTTGATGTTGTGGAAAGCATACGACATGGCCCGCTGGAAGGTAGCTCTAGTGTTTTTAAGACCAAAACATAGTTTCTAATAAGAAAACATCCCCCAAGGGTAGATGAAGATTTTTTTATGTTGATTAGTCGGTAGAATATCAATCTGGTTGTATCCCCAAAACCCATCCATGAACGAAAAAATTACACTGCCAACGCAATTATCGATAATTTGGTCGATGAAAGGTGTAGGGTAATTGTCTTTAGGACAATCCTTATTAAGATCCCTATAATCGACACAAACACAAATGGTCCCTTGTTTCTTAGCAACTAGAACGATGTTATAAACCCATTTAGTCAAAGGGACAAGATAAATAAAACCATACTTCAACAGTTTTTCAACTTTTTCCTTTATGGCCATGGTTTTCTTAGGATGAACTGGGAGAAGTTTTTGTCATACAGGTTTAATGCCTGGGTAATTTTTTATTTCATGCACAATGATCGATGGATCGATCTCTGGAATTTCTTTGTAATTCCAAGTGAAGATGTCACAGAATTATTTGAACAAAGTGGTATAACTTGCCACTTCTTCAGGTGAACAATTCACACCTAGATGAACTTTTTCCACAATACCATATTTGATCGAGATGTCGATAGAAATCGTAGAAGAGATGTTGCCCAAATTCCGCTCAGAGATGGTGTCCTGGGTGAGTATTGGAGATTGGGGAGAATCGACAACATTGAAAGGAAAGATAGAGTGTATATCCTTCTCAATTTCATCCAAACTAGGAATAAAGGATGAACGATGGTGGTTATCATCCTAGGGTGCCTCTTCGATACTAAGAATTTCCATAATAGATTCATCTGATGGAAAAATCTAGAGGATTTAATCAAAAGTAGAGGAGAGGGAATCCAAACAAGACGACAATGAGTAAGTGGTGGAAGCCAATTGATGTTGGTCATCTGGTGAGGGAGAGGAAGACTGGATGGAATCATAGGCAACCTCTGTAGGACTAAGTGGCATAGTGTCACCTAGTACATCAAACTCTCAAGGACTAGGCATGATCCAAGGATCAAATGATTCGTATGATTGATATGACATAGTTGAGATCATATTGATGGTGGAAATATGGTGCGAAGTGGGAGGAAACAGTGCATGAAAGGTGCCCATAAGTGAAGATTCTTTTAAAATACCTACTCCTACACTTTCGTAAGTGATTTTGGAATCTCCCAAAAAATGAATGCTTTTGGATACGGGAGTGCGAGCATCGGGGGTGTAGTAATCCAACTGATCGATAGTCAAAATTTTACCTTGATAGGGAAATTGTACACATCGAAACACCGATGAAGCGACGATGGTCATGGCATAAAACGAACTTCTTCCTAACAATAAGTTGTGATCGAGGGGAGCATAGACTATCTCAAAATCGACTCAGACATTCTTTCCTCCCAATTTAACAACTAAGGAATGCAAAAGTGCATGAGGATGAAATCCTCTCCCATCGAATGCTCGTAACATAATAGGGGATTGATTAAGACCATGTGATTTCAACCCTTTCTAAGAAGATAACGACATGACACATGTGGAGGCTCCCTCATCCAGGATCATGCGATGAATATGTTGATTGTGGACAACAACATCAATTTGGAAAGGCAGCTGGTGAGAGAGTCATGACTTGAAATGATCAAGGTTAAAAATGATATTATTAGACGACTTGGGATCTATCACTCCGATGGCGGCCAAGAGATTTTGACGTTGACTAGGGAAATGATGTAGAAATTCAATAGCTGACATAGCACATAGTTCTTGGGCCAAATCTTCAACGATGTTGTAGTTTTGGGTGGCATGTGAGCTAGGATTAAAAGTTGACTTCCAAATAGTTCTCTTGGGAGGACGTAAGATAGAGTCGAAAGTAGGTTTCTCAATCTGGAGCGTTCCAGATGGAGGAGTAATGGTGGTATATGGTGGATTGGACATAGTACCGTTAGCGAACTTTTATTTATCAGGTTTATCCGGAGTGTCATATGTTGTTGTATGAGTGGTTAAATTGATCCCATTAAACATATAAATATGGGCACTTGATGAAGCTTCCTTACTAGGAGGGTGATTTGGATTTCCACCTGCCGGAGGGGCAGGGGCTTGTGCAACCAAGGACTACGGTTGAGGAAAAGGTTGTGTCAACACAACGGGTTGGGAATTTCCTTTAAATGTTTTTTCAACTTCGTCACGATGAGGACAATATCGTGTGTAATGATCGTCACCACAAATGAGACACAAATTTTTTGGTTTTTGTTGTGGTTGTTTCTTGGTAGCAAACGATTGTGTTGGTGTTTTTGGATTTTCATGTTGATGATTGTTCTTCTTTGTTTTATTTTTCATTTTCTTATTCCCCCCCCCCGATTGTTATGGAGAAGAAGATTGAACTGCATTCACCTCAGATATTTGAATCGGAGGGGAGGTAGATGCGAGTGAAGTCGAACCAGTAGTGGGTGCAAGAACTAAGCGATGAGCCGAGCCGATCGACTGTGAGGGAGATTGGTTGTTGGCCCTTGACCAAGTTTTGAGGAAACATTAGTCATGTTTGACCACTTTTGGGACTTCGACATATTGGTCAAAGATGGAGCACCAAGGAGGAGCTGAGATCATAGAATCTCACTTGTTTTGCAGGCTTGTGGACCAAGAAAAGGGTTATTAGGGTTTATGTAATGGGTTAATGGATGTCGGCCCATGGGTTTACCCATGTTTAGGCCTTTTTGTAAATGTATAAATAAGTAGCTAAGAAATGTAAGAAGTACTACTAGTGGCTATGTCCATAATAGGTTAATGTTGGCTTAGTGCAAGAAGTTGTAAGTGCTTCGTGTAGAAAGACTATGTAAGGCTTTGTGTTGATAATGATTTGGCTCTGTGCCTTGACCTAGTTTTGGGGAAGGTGGATCTGGTGCACTGTGTGCAGATCACCTATCCAGTGCGAAGTTTGGCTCTGTGACTTTGTGCACAGGATCAGAGGAATGTAAGAAGCTTGAAGACTAATAAAGAAGAAGAAGAAGTTAGTGGACGTAGCCCCACACTGGGGTGAACCATGTATATCATATGTCTTGATGTGCTTTGTGCCATGTTACTCATGTTGTTTATTTTCCTAGTGTTGTTATTATAATGTATGATGGAATACATCTGATGTTTTTTCTTAGTGCTTAAAGGTAAATGAATGCAGGATCTAAGCTAGTCCAATGTGCTAAGTGATTAGAAGTGTTTGATATTTATGATTACTGCGCTGATCTATAATGAAGGCTTAAATCTGCAATGTGAATGAGATTCAATAACTAATGCATATTGTTGTCTAAGTGCTCTGTTAATTGTTGTAATCATAGATCTATATCCCATCTTGGTTGTAGACACCTGAGTCCTACAACCCCCTCTGCCTCTACCTCAGGTGATACTTCATCTACTTCGTAGGTGTTTTCGAAAGGGTCGGTAGTTAGGGTTTTGTTGGTGCGTTGTTGAAGCGTTGAACTCTGGGTCTACCCCTGTGCCAGCAAATGGTTCCGTTGTCGAGACCTGAAACTGTGATTGTTGGGAACTGGAGAAAAGAGAAAGCTCTGTGCGTAGATATGTTGTTGTAGTGCGCAGTATTCTACTTGACTTGCGAAGCTCTGTACTAAGAAATAAATTGGATCTGAAGAAAAGAGGTAAGATCTTAAATCTTTGTGCTCTCGTAAAGGTAAGATAAGCGAAATTTTTTATTTCGAAAGTATGAATCTAGGTATGTTTGATAGATTTGTCCTAGTATAGAAACTAGGGCACAGTTAGAAGAAAGAGTTGATCTGAATAAATTTGATCGAAATAGAGAAAGATATGTTATTCCTATGCATAAAAATATTTTTTTGACTAATAAGTGGATGCAGGAACCTAGAAAGAATTTTTTCAGATTGCAGGTCCATCACTGTGATCTCAGTATGCAGTACAAGAGAGGTTGGGGATCATTTAAAAGAAAGAGAGGATTAACATTGTGTTATAATTGTAGAAGGTTGGGACATCTTGCTAAGGAATGCCCTTGTATAGGTCCTATTTGTCTTTGTTGTAAAGATATTGGACATGATGTTGAGGATTGCCCAAGAATGATTGCTAAAGTTGAAAAGATGAATATGAGACAAGAAAACTATAAAGAAGGTCAAGATACTAAGGGTATCTTAAAAAATCATACAAAAAAAGAATCAGAGATTATGTTAATACAGTTAAAAGAAGTAATGGATGATCACAGAGACATCAATTTACCAGAGATCCTAAAAGAAAAACAACGCATAGTTACAAGAATAGAAGACTTCGACATACACCGTGTATTAGATGAAGAAACACACGTGAATATCATGCCATAAAGCACTTGGGAAATTTTGGGAAAGCCTGCTATGGTACCTTCATTGGGAAGGATAGGCTTGTTTAAAGGAAAGATGATAACCCTATGTGGAAGAGTTGCTAATGTACCTATGATTTCTCATGAAACATCGACTGAAGAATAATTTGAAGTCATTAAATTTGTTGATAACAACATCTCTTTTCCACTTCTGTTAGGAAAGACTTGGATTGAAAAGGATCATATCAGAAGGAAAGCAGAGGAGGAAGTTACAAAAAAAAAAATCAAGAACTAAGGGATCTCATAGTTAGAATAATAGATCAACTGATAGAAGAATGAGAAGTTGAGTCGAAGCAACATAATGAAAGGGAAGTAGCTGTCAAAGTTGAAAGAACGCAAGAAGGTTTAAAGAACCTGTCCATGCAAGAAGAAACTATGTCCACCTCGTAAATAGTAAGAGAAGGGATATTAATCTCAGAATCTATAAGAGCACATCAGCAACGCGAAGCTACTATGCTAAGAAAAGATAAGAATAAGAATGGAAAGAGGAATCCAGAGACTCGGATCACAGGAAAGAAGGTAAGGAATCTTAGTAAGAAGAAAGCCAAGTTAGAAAAACTATAGGAAATTCCAGAGAAGACTTCGCAGGAGATAGACTTGTAGAACTTGAACCTCGTTGAAATAGCAGAACCACATAAAATGGGACTTCTCCATGGAGAAGCTATATGACCGTTGGAGGCACGACGACCGTTAGAATAATTCCCTAGAACGACTAGAAACATAGTTATTGATGGAAAGACTTCCATTGGACCGTTGAGACCGCACCATAATGGACAGATGCGCATTGATGGATGCATTCTTGTCCATTGGAGGAATATGTTATGATGCTTGCTTATTTAACCCGTCGGACATTGCGCCGGTACAACTTTTTTCCACCCGTGATTATCCGAGCTAACAGAGAATCGATTGCATAACACGTTGTGATTTATAGACCTTGCCATCCATTTTATTACCTCACTTTTCTGTTCACCTACCCGATCTATTTGATTACGAGTGTGAATGTCGAGCGAAAATAGTGTGTTAGAAAATTCTATGAAGGAAATTCTTGTGGAGCTCATGGATGAGAAAGTCATGTATGTAGGAATATAGGTGTCATCGACTCAGGGCCTGCAAGCATCCCCCTTGACTAGACATCATTCTAGCCGACCCACGACTGAGAAGTGAAGCAAGCACCACGATGATCTGACTAACGTGAAGCAGATCCTGTCAGTCTTTCCTGAATACATACCGCCTTTGGTTGGTATAGTTACCCGTGATAGTATCCCACGTGACTTTGAATAAACGTTGATCACTGCGTACATCCCAAAGGGGATACACGTAGTTGGACCCTACTTAGGACACATCCCAGCCTTGAAGAACAATGACTTCTACCTCGGAGACCGAAAGAACTACGCAATGCTCACACCGCATAGGTATTTGATGAAGATGATTGGGAAGAAGCCACGCATAGTCTCCCAATCATGGATAAAGGAGCTCGCACAGTCGATGATCCCGAATGTAATGAAGATTCCTCACTTTGGATGACATCAGGAGGTTAACGCTTGTGTTAAACACCTATTGTCGTGCTATCAAGGAGGCTATCTATGGCTCGACAAGTGTGTCATTGTGGATCTGATGCTGATCCACCTCATCATAGGACTGAGCATGCAGGGACCAAACCCTCAACATTTCTACCCAGGGAAGACTTCAGATCGCTCTCTGGAACAGTGCATAAAGGAGGACTATGGCAATGTAGAAAAGGGAAAGCAAGGCTACAAGGTAGCCACCATCCATGATGGCGTAGTGCATCTAGCTTGTTAGCTTATAGCCGGTAAGATTGTTAGAAAGAATCATTCAATGCAAGTCACTGGATTCGTAGTAGACCTCGCAGGGAAGTGCGTAGAAGGAATGCAAATGAACTGGTCGAGTTACCTCGTCAACGAGATCGAGAAGGACTTCCGCGAAGAATAGGACCAAGGATATGAATTTCATTTTAGCTAGTTACTAGTATTGATCACCTTTGTCGCTTGGTAGATGCCGGAAGGAGAGACATTCCCAGAAGCTGAGCCATCGGAGCCATTGGTCGCAAGGTTCTCCACCTTGTGGTATACAAATGACATGTTGAAGTAGTGGCATTCGAACGTTGTCTTCCATGCTTACTACCTGCAGCTAAAGCGTGCTATTGAAGCATTTCCATGCATGACACCAAATACATTACACCAGTATAGGCCGCTAGCAAAGTTCCATGCAGATCGACACTTTATTTACATCACTGTGCGTAGGGATGAAAGTAAGGAGGAGCTGCAGTCCTACTATAAGCTGAATGACGAAGACATGGAGGAGATAACCAAAGAATGGAAAACATAATTTCTTGTACTAGTGGAGATGCAGAACTCTCCGACCTTGACATCATCGGAAGTCCCTTGGTCTCCCGGGTCGAACATGATGGACAGACTGGAGAAAAGAAAAAGAAGAAAAAGGAGGAAGTGCAGAACATAGAAATTGATGATGAGGACAACGAATCGGAGGAAAGTAGGCCTAACTCACCCGCAGGAGGAGGAGGAGATGAAGTGAAACAAGAAGAAGGAGGGGAAGAAGGAGAAAATAAAGACAAAGGTGAAGTTACACCTCCGAAATATTCCCCTACTGAGGCTGAAACATCAAAGAAGAGGAAGGTTTCTCTACAGAAACCCTCAGCAAGAAAGAAGACCCATGCCAATAAACCCCAGTTGAAGAATGTGCTTACAGTGGACTATGTTGATCTCATCATCGCATCCATGGAAGATGCTTCAGAGGATATCTTCCAGAGACATGGATCAAAGTAGGAGACGATGTATGACAAAATCGAGAAGGAGTTGAAGGAGATACAACAAGCCATCTATTTCAGCCGCGCAGTACCTACTACGCCTTCTTCATCGAAGATTGCAGGATTGGGGGGTGAGCCTGCCCAATTACGAAGGCTAGCAGATGCAACAAAGGCTCAACTTCATTGATCCCAAGAAGAAAAGGAGTGGGCTACAAAATCCTTAAAGAAAGAAAATGAGGAGGTCTTAGAGCAACTTCAATATGCACAGAAGGAGAAAGATTAAATTCAGGAAATGTACGAGGAGGACAATGTGAAGATGAAGAAATAAAAAGACTAGCTGCTCACAAAGTAGACTATGGTAAAAGAGGTAGTAACTAAATCACTTCGCTCTGTGTTGAGATTGGCATAAGAGGAAGAAGAGTCAGCCAAGATACAAGCGGGGAAGCTTGTTGAGGCCATTCAGTAGCTTCAATCAAGAGTAATGGAGCTAGAGATCCAAGCAGTGTCGATAACTCCGCAAGAAGTGCACTATCAGAGGGAAGAAATCACGAAGAGTGTAGTAGAAAGAACCAGGGCACTCACCTCAGAGTGTAAGAAACTGATTGATCAGAGTGCACAGACCTATGAGCACCTTCTAGAAGATATGAAGATGAAGATACTGGAAGTAAATCTACAAGAGGCAAAGTAGCAGGCATCCACCGTGCAAGCACATATGAAGTTGCTTACTACAGTTGAGAAAATGAAGTGATCGCAAGAGCAGCGCGCAGTCCAGCAGCAGGTTACTACCATCTAGAGCAGAGTCATGTAGGTTACACAGTGACTATAGCTAGTGCAAGATGAATCCTGTATGATTTTTGAAGAGATTGAAGGACAAGGCTCGTAGCTACATCAAGTGGTTGCGATAGTGGAACAATGCCTTGAAGGGCCTGTTACATAGCAGTTGATCTGGGAGTTTGCTGAGCAGGAAGCTCTGGCAAAGTAGCAAATCGAGGTAGCTGAAGCTAAGATCGATGCCTTTGAAGGAGCGTTGCCCAGATCTGAGTGACTCAGAATGAGTCACAGGTGAGTGTTTGGGGCATGTTGGCCCTTGACCAAGTTTTGAGGAAACATTGGTCGTGTTTGACCACTTTTTGGACTTCGACAGGCTGGTGAAAGATGGAGTGCCCAGGCGGAGCTGAGATCACAGAATTTCGCTTCTTTTGGAGGCTTGTGGACCAATCAAAGGGTTATTATGGTTTATGTAATGGGTTAAGGGATTTCGGCCCATGGGTTTACCCATGTTTAGGCCTTTTTGTAAATGTATAAATAAGTAGTTAAGCGATGTAAGAAGTACTACTAGTGGCTATGTACATAGTAGGTTAATGTTGGCTTAGTGCAAGAAGTTGTAAGTGCTTTGTGCATATAGACTATGTAAGGCTTTGTGCTGATAAGGAGTTGGCTCTGTGCCTTGACCTAGTTTTGGGGAAGGTGGATCTGGTGCGTTGTGCGTAGATCACCNGAGGTAGCTGAAGCTAAGATCGATGCCTTTGAAGGAGCGTTGCCCAGATCTGAGTGACTCAGAATGAGTCACAGGTGAGTGTTTGGGGCATGTTGGCCCTTGACCAAGTTTTGAGGAAACATTGGTCGTGTTTGACCACTTTTTGGACTTCGACAGGCTGGTGAAAGATGGAGTGCCCAGGCGGAGCTGAGATCACAGAATTTCGCTTCTTTTGGAGGCTTGTGGACCAATCAAAGGGTTATTATGGTTTATGTAATGGGTTAAGGGATTTCGGCCCATGGGTTTACCCATGTTTAGGCCTTTTTGTAAATGTATAAATAAGTAGTTAAGCGATGTAAGAAGTACTACTAGTGGCTATGTACATAGTAGGTTAATGTTGGCTTAGTGCAAGAAGTTGTAAGTGCTTTGTGCATATAGACTATGTAAGGCTTTGTGCTGATAAGGAGTTGGCTCTGTGCCTTGACCTAGTTTTGGGGAAGGTGGATCTGGTGCGTTGTGCGTAGATCACCTGTCCAGTGTGAAGTTTGGCTCTATGGCTTTGTGTAGAGGAGTGGATGAATGTAAGAATATTGAAGACTAATAAAGAATAAGAATAAGTTGGTGGACATAGCCCCACACTGGGGTGAACCAGGTATATCTTGTGTCTTGATGTGCTTTGTGCGATATTGCTCATGTTGTTTTATTTTCTTAGTGCTTTTATTATAATGTATGATGAAATACATCTGATGTTGTTGCTTAGTTCTTAAAGATAAATGAATGCTAGATCTAAGCTAGCGTTATGTGCCAAGTGATTAGAAGTGCTCGATCTTTATGATTACTGCGTCAATCTGTAATGAGGTCTTAAATCTGCGATGTGAATGAGATTTAAGAACTAATGAATATTTTTGTCTAAGTGCTCTGTTAACTGTTGTAATCACATATCTGTGTCCCAGCTTGGTTGTAGACACCTGAGTCCTACAAACCCCCCTTACTCTACCTTGGGTGAGACTTCATCTGCTTCACAGGTGTTGTTGAAAGGGTCGGTAGTTAGGGTTTTATTGGTGCATTGTTGAAGCGTTAAACCATGGGTCTGCCCCTATGCCAACATTGGGTTTTGACGGAACTGATAACTCCATCTGCATGAGCCATGGAAGATGGTTTGGATGGATCGGTTGACGTGCAGGGATCATTCGGTATCAATTCGTACAAAGTATCGGATTAGGAATAAACCAAGTCCAGGTAATGGGCTTGAGCAATGGCTTCCTCTTCTGTGACAACACCACCCATGGAAACATCACGAGAAATTGGAGGTAAAAGAGATTTAGTGAACCATTCAGCCAATAATTGGTCAGGAATGGTTGCTTTGATCAACCTTCACCATTGTCTCCACTCATGAATATGATCAGAGATATGTACAGAGTTAGTTTGACGAAGGGAGGTCAAGAGTTTTGTACCAGTCTCGTAATGGATGGGTAATTGAAAGCGTGTGAGAAAATCTATGGCCAGGGAATTTAAATCTTGAAACATACTGCGTTGGAGCTCAATGTACCATTTGGCTGTTGAACCTGTAAGCGTGCGCTGGAAAATACGTAACAGGATAGAATCATTCATAAGTGAGTTTGAGGAACACCATAGATGAAATGTCATAACATGGTTGTTAGGGTCTTCGCTAGGTTTACTGTCAAATTTCGAGATGTCGGAAGGTAACTTAGCAGGAATAACTGGCCAAAAAGAAGAATGTAAGATCGAATCATTTTTCAATCGTGATAGATCTGGTAGATCTAGCGTGGCTAGGAACGATAGTTGTCGATTGACCTGAGGATGATACTAGTGTGGCATGGGGATGCCAGTAGAGCCATAAACTGGTTGATATGGATAGTTGTAACTAGTAGGCCCTCCCATGTACTATTGTTATTGACCAGTGTAGGGAGAATTCATCTGTGGAGGAATGTTCATGAAAGGAGAAGGGAAACACATCTGGCCCTAGAGAGGATAAGTCATTTGATTAGTCTAAGGTGGATAAATGATTTTCCCTTAAGGGGGTGTTGGCAGCCATTTTTCAATTTTATCTTTTCCTTATAAGCTGCCTACACAAGGGTTTTGAACCCTCAATACTCATCGCAATTCTTTA
>SNQJ01S0071361.1:44353-59351 GCA_010110895.2 Picea sitchensis | reverse complement strand
AAATTCCATGGGTAATGTGAAGAATTAAGCCTCTTTGGAAATTTCGAACATAAGCAAAATTGGAAAAAATTGGGTATTTTTTTGTATGATGACGTTGGCATGATGTGGAGGCCACGTGTCAACTGACATTGTAGAGAAAAGATGTATACTTCGATGGTGGTAGGTACATGTTGGTTAGGATGATAGTTGGTGGGTGATGTGGAGCCATGTGGTAGGCCAACTGTCAGTCCCACGAAATCGCAGTAAGATCTTGAAATTTGTCTAAGTGTTAAGCTATCACGAGTCCGTATAGATGGAAAAATGGTTAAGTGTTGAGACTTCTCGGATGAACTTATAAAAGGAAGGTTACAAGATTATGAGTCTGTGTAGATGGAAACATGGTTAAGTGTTAAGAATTCTTGGATGGACTTATGAAAGGAAGGTTACAAGATTAGGAGTCTGCTAGTCCACGTAAATGAAAAAATGGTTAAGTATTGAAACTTCTCGGACAAACTTTTGAAAGGAAGGTTACAAGAATATGAATCTGCGTAGATGGAAAAAGAAGCTAAGTGTTGGTGGTGGGATCATGGAAGGTATGAAGAAGAGATATGACTTAGATCCGTGGTGAATCCATTAAGACAGATCGACAACGAAGATCTAATCAAGTAATGATCAAACGATTGTTGAGCGTTTCTACCATGTTGCACATGCTAATCAATATTCCTTCATTGTTTTACCACAATAATTTTCAGCTCGGAGCTTGGATTGGAGCAAACAAATAGTCGTTGGAAATTTATTGAGGATTAGAAGAGATCTGTCAACCCAAAAATTTGATTTGGGAATTATATTTTATTCAAAAGTGATAAAAGTGAATTTTGTAGAAGTAAAAGAGTGGAAATTGCAACTTGTAATTGTTGTAACTATTTGATCAAAACTTAGATTGAGGAATGAGGACAGTGGTTGGAAAGTTGTTTCGAAAATGAATGCATTTAAGGAATCCTACATGGGAGTAGTGCATTAATATTCTTCATAATTTAAAATGAAGAATGACCTGTAATCTAATTGATAAATATTTTGCAATATGATTGATTCTAACAACAATTATTGGATGCACATTCTTGCAGAATTAGAGATACATAAAAGTAGACTTTAGTTACTAAATGATAACTAGAGACATGGAGGATGATCAAGGGTTTTACAACCATGAAGAAGAAATTGGAGGTATGCATACCAACATGGGTATTGTTTAGACTGAGTCTAATGGGAGAAGAGATAGGTAGGAGATTGTACCTATGAGAAGCTTGCAAAAAGAAGTGTAGAGTTATAGGGTCGATAATGAGAGGATCATGAAGGATCAAGAAGAGATACTCCAAATCCTAAATATGCTACAGAAGCAAGTTAACAAGGACTCTGGAACCAAGTAAGAAACTAGTGCTAGACAAGTATCATCATCGATATCCCATAGCAAAATAGATGATCATGGGAATGATAGGCAGTCAAGAAGCATGAGTAGGCACCATCATTCTCCAAGGCATTCCATCAAAAGAACTCATGCAAGTTTAGGTCTAGGGAGAAACCCAAGTGTGTCTCATGTTTGGAGGCAAAGGAGGAGACCTAAGGTAAACATCTTGTAGGGTGAATTCAAGAATATTAAGCCACCAACTTTTAATGGTGAGCACAGGAAAGGAGAAGAGCCAAATGCCTAGCTGTTGGAAATGAAGAAATATTTCCAGCTGCATGATTACCCATCCCAGGTAGAAGCTAGAATTTCCACCTACCACTTTCAAGAGAAGAAAACCATGTGGTGGGATAAACTTAAGAAAACCAAGAAACTAGATGAGAAAATAATCTCATGGAGGCAGTTCAAAGAATATTTCCAAGAGAAATATTTGTCCGAGCATTATTATGAAAGAAAGATGAAAGAGTTATTTTAACTCAAGTTGGGAACCATGACAATGGAGGAATATGAGAAGTGGTTCTTTGAATTGTTGAAGTATGTTGACTTCATCAACGATCAGAAATTCAAAACCCAAAGGTTTCTAAATGGGTTACCCTCTTTCTACAATGATAAGATTCAATATGATAACCCCAAAACCTTGGAGGAAACCATTAGGAGAGCAAGACACCTTTATGAGCAAAGAAAAGGAAGGTCAGTCTTCCAAAAGACTTGGAATGACAAGATGAAAGGGAAAAAGGATCAAAGGCAAAAAGGTTTTAAGCCACCCTAAATAACTCTCAAGCAAGTCAACAAGGCTAGGCAACCCAAAATGAGAAAAAAAATGCAAATTCATTTTGGAAAAGGCCAATGCAACAACCTATTCAATGTTGGGCATGTGAGGGAAATTAATTATATAGGGATTTCTCTCACAAAGGAGAAAGAATGAGGACTACGCACAACATTTAGGAGGCTGAAAAAATGGAGGACATGGGTGAAATCATGCTAAGGATCTATGCAACCTTGGATAACAAGCAAGTTGAATATCAATCTCCCATGATTGAATTAGAAGGTAAGATCAATAATGAGCCCATATAAATTTTAATTGATTATGGAGCTAGCCATAGTTACATAAATGCTAACATTGTTGAAATATTTCACTTGCAAGGAAGTAAGCATAAGAAATCTTGGTTAGCTCAACCAACCATGGGGGCTAAGAGGAAAATCAATGAGTTGGTTAAAGATTTCCTCATAGACATGAATGGACTTAGCACAAAGGTAGATGTAAACATCATACCGTTGGGTTCATATGATTGTCTAATTGGCATGGATTGGTTGGAAAAACATCATGTTGTCCTAGACTGTTACAACAAGACAATCGCATGTCTTGATGAGGAAGGGAAGCAAGGCAAGATTCAAGACATTCCAAGAGTTGTAGTTGTTAGAGAGATTTCAGCTATGCAGTTGAAGAAGATCTTCACGAAAGGATGTTAGATGTTTGTAGCCCATGTGGAGGAGGAAGCCAAAGACAAAGTGGCAAGCATTGAAGACCATCCAATTTTGAGGGATTTTTAATATGTTTTTAGAGAAATTTTAGGACTACCACCAAAAAGAGGCATTGATTTCTCTATTGATTTGGTGCCAGGAGCTGCCCCAGTGTCTAAGACACCTTACATAATGGGGACACTAGAACTAAAAGAGTTGTATATGCAACTTGAAGAACTTTTGAAGAAGAGGTATATATGCCAAAGTGTGTCATCTTGGGTAGCCCCGATTCTTTTTGTGAAGAAGAAGCATGGAACCTTAAGGTTGTATATTGATTTCATGCAACTTAATAAGGTCACTATAAAGAATAAGTATAATTTTCCAAGAATTGATGGTTTGTTTGACCATGTGAAAGGTGCACAAATCTTTTAGAATATTACCTTGAGATTAGGCTATCATCAAGTAATTATAAAGGAAGAAGACATCAACAAGACAACATTCAGAACAAGATATGGGAATCATGAATTCACGGTAATGCCATTTGAGCTATCAAATTCCCCATCAATTTTTATGTGGCTTATGAATGGAGTGTTCATGGAGTAATTTGATAAGTTTGTGATTGTTTTCTTAGATGATATTCTCATATATTCTAAATCAAAAGAGGAACATGAGAAAAATTTAAGAATGGCATTGCAAGTTTTAAGAGAGCATAAATTGTATACTAAGATAAGTAAGTGCATATTTTACCAAAAGAAGATTCACTACTTGGGGCATATAATTTCAACAACAATTATAGCAGTTGATCCTGAGAAGGTAGAGGCCATTGGAGGATGTCTAGTCCCAAAGAATATGACAGAGGTTATATCATTCACGGGTCTTTCCGGTTATTACCGAAGGTTCATGTTATGAGGAAAATCTCTCCATGGCTAAGGGAAAACCACAACAGACGGAACAACATCCATAAATCAACTCTAATATCAGGTATGTTATATAAACTAAATGGTAACAAGATAAGGTTAGAATCCTACCTCATCTGAACGTCCTAATAAGACCATCGTTGAGCACACAATCCAAAGCTTTATACCTGCAACTTGTCTTGAAAAACCAAGACATGCAAGCATGTGGTAATGATATATAATGTTAGCATATAAATTAGCATAATCCATTAACATACATAACAAATATGCCCTTGGAAAGCGATACAAATATTTGCAAGATATCAATCGGACGAGAAGAGAGTATTTATATTATTATAATCAATATAAGTACATAGGTGACAAACTTCTGTAGCGACACATATCAAAACCGAGAAACTAAGTCCCTCCAGTTGAGCCTCCACCACTTCAATCATCCACAAAGGCAAGCTCAGAAGTAGGAGTCAATGAATTTCTCCATTACAAGATAGGAAGAGATTGGGGGATAAACACAAGAAGTTCAGACTTTCAAGGACAAAGGGATGCAAACTCAATTGAGGTGAAATTTCTCCAGAGTATCTTTTCTCTCAATCAGATGATGATTTTTGTATTCAAGTCTTGGATATGGCTCAATTTATATCCTCCAAATGGAATTGAAGGGTCGATTCAGAGCATTTCAAGTATATGGAAGGTCCAGGATAATGGATCTCGTGACATGGCATGGAAACCTGACACATTTTGTTTTTGAGCACCAAACCCGACATACATAGGTTGTAATGGAGCATCCTGCATAGGTATGTGATCTGTCTAACTGGGAGGTTGCGTACATGGACATAAATGTGTCTTTTTAGCTATGGAGTGCACAAAAAAGGGAGAAATGAGGTCTATAGAGGGAAATGGAAGGCCATCAAAGGAAGATGCATGTAGTGTGGAAAAATATGCTATAACAAATTCCCCCTAATGCGAGAGGTCATAGGAGTATCTGCGATTGCCGAAATACATTATAATTCCCAGAAGTGGAGTAGTGAAGACTCAGCTAGACATACTAGTTACTCATGAGAATATCATAATCCATGATGACTTTGTACAGAAGGCTTCAAATATAAATTACACTGCATATCCATGTGGATATGTATCAAATAGTTGTTCATAGGCATGAATATGCCATACAAAGTGGACATATGCCATAGGATGTTATAGTAACGAACAAGACACAATGGAGTCCAATCTCAAAATCAACTGAAGATATTTGTATAAAATGGAGTACAATATGATCTTCCATGATCACTAAAGTCATATAGGTATTGGTCCAATGAAAGAAAGCAACAAATATGGGGTGTTGCTACCGTAAACTGGAGGTCTTCTACACTATCTATTGAAGGTGAAAGTCTACATTATGTGAATAGAGGAGCTGAAATTGAACACATTGAGACTTCGTTTGAGTACCTATCATTAAGGTATATTGTTGAAAAACACGAGAAAACACATCTATAATGAAAGTAGGTGTCAAGGCACCAAGTACATTCAATAAGTGTGAATAAGGGTGTTGAGGTCGAACACTCGAAGAATCCATCAATCAGAAGCCATTGATGTATTCCCAAATGTGATTGATGGAAGTAGAACCTGCCACTGATGAATGAAAACCTGTAGGTACTCATAAGACTCTAGATCTCGATTTCATAATAGATGAGTTGAAGTTGATGGAAGGAGACCCATTTCAAGGAGAGCATTAATGCATCTCTCATAATCCAGTGTGAGGTAAAAAATAATCGCTTGATAATTAGGAGGAGCTCAGAAGAATAGGATGTTCATGACCCAACAACCATGTGCGTCTCTTTCATGCACAAGATGCAAGTAGTGCACAAAAGAGAGCCTCTGAATAACATCCAATGAGGAAGACTGCCGACAAAGGCGAGGAAACCACCAATAGGGCTAATGGAATCCAAGATACTGCATGAATCCCAATGTGTGAATAGATTTCTTACCGTCGAACACAAGGGAAACTCCCTAGTCAACGACTAATGATGAGATGTCATCTGCTGGGTTCAAGGTTACCTACCAATGATGAAAGTATGCCCAGGGTACAAGGTAGGAAAACAACTTCATGTGATTATGATATACACTGAGGATATGGCCGACATGCAAAGTCAATATTTCTAAGGAGTGGCCAACATAGGCTTTATACTTCTTTTGAACAAGAGCATGAGACATATGTATAACTCAGGAAGCATAGCCTTAACACTGATCATTGACAAAATTTTGCGACGCATGACGCATCAACAAAATCTCCATAGGGACTGGAAGAATAACCAGTCGAAGGAGCAGACTGTAAGTAACGAGCTTAGCTTCTTAAGGTCATGTTAAACCCAAACCTTGGATGAAAATGGACTCTAGAGTTTGCGCTCTATTCAAAGGCGACACGATTGATGGAGATAGGACATAATATTCTTTTCCTGCCCATCTTTCTTTGGTTTTTTCATAGTAAAAGAAATGTTATGATATAGGAGAGGAAACAAGTGTCACGAATAATGAAACTAGTTCCAAGCAATGGAACATACCTATGCTCAATGCAAGAGAATGCATGCAGGGCATGGACACTCAGGGGGATGTTTCCTCTACGGGTAAAGGGTGTCAAGTTGCAAAGGATATATGAAAGGCACTGCTAGGCTAGTGATGAGAATTGTTGGGGCAAGAGGCTTATAACAAGAAAGTGGAAGCCAAAAATAGGCTCAACAATGTAATCAAGATAGTGGAATGCAATTAAAACTTAACTCAACAAGTGTCATTTTTTGTAGATTTAGTCTCCTAGGCCCGAAAAAGTATAAAATAATACCCGGGAGAACTCTTCTAGCCAATGGAGACTAGAGTATTCATTAGTCTACTTGGTCCAGAAAATGGTTAAACGTGTACCAAATAGACGTCCTTTCAAAACCATTTAACGAGTGTGAAAGAGACACGTTCACTTGACAATCTTTTTGTTTTTCGGGAGTCGGAAAAGAGCTTAACCAAGACATGGGGGGAGTCCCATGGGTAGTAGTCAGAATGATATTGAGTAAGAAAAATGGGGTTCAATCGCAAAGTCATAATGGGACTATAAGGAAATCTCGGTCCTATGGAGTAACTTCTGCATGGGCACCAAATGAAAAAGGGTTTTGAATAGGGTACCCATGTTTGGTAAGTCTCTACCATTTAAGAATGACACTTCTAGTAGCAGTGAGAAGGTTTCGTGTCACTAATAAATGGGCATACCTAGGGAATACGAATCACAGTCATATGATGATGCAAAAATGCAAAGTGAGGTGAGAGCCTATCTTATATGTCAATGACAGAATATACCTACCGAAAGAACAAACGAACGATACGACATTGAAAATATGTTAAAAATCCCTGGACAAACCACTTCAAACTAGGTCTTTCACCACACTATTAGTCCATAGGGAAAAACTATATAAAAATTGGTTTTTATATATTTCATTTTTTTGTGTTTTTCAATTTGATAAAGCCAAAACAAAAACGCAAATATTCAAAGGATGAAATATAAAAAACATTTGGTCTTCGACTTTACTTATATATGTTACAATGGATGAATGTATGAATGTGTTTTATTTACTTAATTATGTGACAAATACCAATCTAAAATGTAATTAGCATATGCATCAGATACTTGATTAGAACTTCTAGGGATGTGATTATAAGTAAAAAAATCAAAGTATTGTTCCAAAAGACATACTCGTAGGAACCTTCGGAGTAAAGTAGGATCTCGCACATAGTAACTGCCATTCAACTAACATACAACTAACTGGGAGTCCAGATGAACTTCTAAAGAGCGAATACCATGTGAAATGGCATCATGTAATAGCTCTATAACGATGTTATACTCATCCACATTGTTTGTTGATGGCTCCAGACAAACACCACCTGAAGACACCAGTTGTCTCTTAGGTGAATAGATAATCCAAGTGATAGAAGCCAAGTTCCAAATATGATGAATGACACCGTCTGCGAATCCTAAGTATATGAAAGACTCCATTGACATCTACCAACTAAGGGAAAAATCAATAAGCAAGTCGATGAAGCAAAAGAGAAAATAAAAAAGAAGTATATACACTAATATACAAAGTTCATGCTTGAGTTTGAGGGCTCAAGCATAATACCTTTTAAGGAAGAGCCCATTTTTGGGCTCATCCAACACATTCCCCTCATAATCTTCTAATTTGTAGGCTCCTTTTTCTAGGACACGTCGCACGATATAGGGACCGTGCCACATGGGTTTGAACTTTCCTGCCCCCAACGGTTCCTTGGCTTGGTCATAAAGGAGAACCAAGTCACCCTCAACATACTATTAGGGACAGACAAACTTATCATATTGAACCTTAATAGGTCGTTTATTCACTTCGATATCCGTAGAGGAATCTCGATGCTGCTCATCGAGGTGATTTAGGTGTACGAGGCGTTCTTCGAGATCGGTCGTGTCAGGTAGGAGCTCAATTACCAACTTAAGGAAAGGGATTTCAAATTCAATAGGAAGAATCAACTTCATTCCATGTCCTAACTGAAACGGTGAGAAACTGGTGGAAGTCTTTAGCGTGGTTCAGTATGCCCAAAGTGCAGGGTAAAGCATCACATGTCGGTTAGATTTACTCTGAATGACATTTTTTTGCAAAATGGTCTTTAGATATTTATTCACAGCCTTTACTTGTCCATTTTCCTGGGGATAATAAGGGGAAGAATGATCGTGTGTAAACCCCAGTTTTGATGCTAACTCTATCATCATCTCATTATGGAAGTGACTTCCATGATCAATGACAATATTTTTGGGGATTCTAAACTGAGCTATAATATGATTGAATATGAAAAATGATGCAGTCTTACCATTGGATTTAACGGTAGGCATGGCCTTAGCCCATTTATTAAAATAATCCACGACCACGATAATATGATGTTGCCTCCCAGTCGAGGATGGGTTGTAGTCCATGAAATCCACCCCCCACTTGGTGAAGGGACCTGTTAACACATAAGATTGATCATGTCAAGGAGGATTTATGTTTTTTAGAGCCTACAATTTAACCATTTCTCCAGGGATTATGTCATACCATCAACTAACAACCTCCTCAAAGTGTGCAAGCTATATTTGAGTTGGCGCTGCGAACTAGTTAAGGAGGAGTGTTGCAGCTTGGATAGATTGCAAGGACTCACGTTCGGACTTATCAACATCCACATTAGCCTTAGGAGCATCAGGTACTCCATGAGATTTTTCATCCTTTTTGAAGGTCGAGAAAGTGGTTTTGGATGTTTTTTCCCTTTTAGCACTGCGAACTGGCAGACACTCATTTCGTGTAGCAGTTGCTTCTAAACATTTGATCATAAATCCACAACGGTGATGTAGGTTTTTCTAATTTTTTTTGTGGAGGAGAATGATAATGACATTGGCTTGCTGACCAAATTTCAGCCTAACCCCGTTTTTAATTCGAGAGATATAATTAAAACACTAGTGTGTTGCAAAATGGCATTGCAAACTCTCTGTTTTGCATAATTGTTGGATATTCGCCTTGTTTGGAGGTTGCCACCTGTCAAGGAAGGTTCAAATTGTCTCCTAGAATTTATTTGGACACAAGGGACATGTGTTCCATCTCCAGATCAATCGGGATGACCTGTTTCAAAAGGCATTTATCATCATAGACAAAATCCCAAAAAAATAGGAATTTGTTAGGCTTTTGTTGGAAACTTTTGTAACAAGACTCCTAAATGGAGGAGGATCCTATGTAACTCCTTGGTTTCGACCTCCTTAGGGTAGATAGATATTATTCACTATAAATGAAAGGGTTTTTGATGAGAAAAGGGTTGGATTCATGATCCAATAGAGGAGAGAGTTGCAAGGGCAGTTTATCTGTGTGTGACTGTAAGCCTAAGGGCATGTTATTGTTAATACATTTATGCCATTGAGGATTCATGAGAGTTGTCTTATCATCATGTTTTCTTTGTCTTTATTTATCCTTCATCTCACTTGAATAAAATTGCAGAATATGAAGATCGTGGTGGCCTGTGATTAGGCGATTCATGAGCTGCAAAGGATTTGCAGTGGTTGCCTTTTAATTATTGGTTTGTTCAAGTATTCTTCAGTCCATTCGATAGAGAGGATATTTGTTTTATGAACATTATTCTGTATGTTTTTTCCTCTCCATTCTTCTACCTTGATAGTATATACGATTTTTCTGATGTGCGACTTAAATGCCTTCAATCTGGAGGGTTGTAACTTCATACCTAATGGAATGCCTCTGCAGACAGTTTGTTGCCCTTTTCCTTTATCTTTATTACTGATCCAACAACTATAAACTTGATTTTATTATTTACATTATGATGGGAACTACGATTACACCTACAACAATCTATGTGTGACCTCTAGTGCTAACATTTTTGGCGTCGTTGTCGGGGATGAAAATGAAGACACCTTCCCTGGGTGAACTATGATAATTAGATCTAGCTTTGGATGGTGAACTGAAGCTAGACACTTTTAGAATGCTTATCTTTCACCATGGTGACTCCATTGTTTAGATATCTATTGGTGATTCCACTGTTCAGATATCTATTAGAAACTCCATTGTTTTGAAATGGACGAGATTCTATCTCAAAGGTATTATTTTTGTGTTTTTTCAAAGATAGTCGGTTTTCCAAATCCAAAGCCTAGTAGAGATGAATGGGAAAGTTGCCTTCCCATATTTAGAGGAGAATATTGGGAAGTACCAACTGAACACTTGCTAGATTTATATGATTTTATTCATTGATTTCAAATCATGCATGAGGATGTTCAGATCAAGCTTTTCAGGTACTCATTAGAGGGAATAACTTATTACTGGTGTCGATCTCTTCCAGTTGCAAGTATCAACTCTTTGACATGTTTTCATGTTGCTGTTAATTTTTTTTGTAAGGAGTATTTTTCTGCTTAACATCTTTATGAAAAATGTTGTGATGAGTTTTCTTTACTTTGTAAATACTTTGCTTGTCACAGAAATCATACTTGTGATGAAAATTTTTCCATAGAAGAAAGTAATTTTCATGATGATCAAGAGGTTTTGAATGATCTCATTATGATATGCCTTTGAAAGAAAATGGAATAGAAGAAAATATACATGTCTTTGATACACTACTTTCTGACAGCTCTCATTTTCAGCTTGATTATTGTAAATGTAAAAATGAGCTAGTCCTAGCTACATATCTTGAGATCCCATTTCATATTCACCCATATTCATTGGAAATTGGTGAAAATAGTGGAAATATATTGCAACGGTTTTCAAGCCATACCATACTTGAATAAGACGAGGAGGAATTCATTGATGAGCCACAACAAGTTTTATATGTATTTCAAGATCTTGTTGCTATCTATATGGACATGTTTTGCAGCAATAGATTTTCAGTTGTTGTCATCATAAGAACAAAGTTCCTAGATTGTAAGTATGATTTTTCAAGGAAGTATATGTGGTTGTCATTATGTCTCTATTGTTACTTAGTGCTTAGTTGCTGAGATGAGGATGAAGACCATTCAGTCACAAAGTTATTTATATGGTTACTGAGGAAATTTGTATATATTTGAAAGTTTAGTTTTTCAATAGTTAGGAGTAGGAATGTATATAAATAAGTTTGTCATGCAAACATTTGGTTTTCAGTTTGAATACAACCTTCAATTTTCATTTGGTTTGCAATGGTTTTTGTTTTCATTGTGTGAATGTTCTTAGTTTTCAATAAGGAGCGGAGGTGCTCTCAGGAATATAGGTTTTGTGGACATAGATGGAATGGATAAGGAACTGGAGCTCCATGTTCTTGGCATCTCACAGGGAGCATGCCATCCCTTGTTGAGCCAGATGTTAACACATAAGATTGATCATTTCAAGGAGGATTTATGGTTTTTATGTTGGACATAGTGTCATTAATGTGTTGTCATTGATGTCAAAGAGTATAATAGTATGAAGATTTCATGACAAATATATGCAGTATAACAGTTAGCAGAAAATACCAGATAGTATGCAGAGATGAAAGCTCAAGAGGGTTAGCGAATGAAGATTAAATCTTAGAAGGAAGAGCGCATTGTAGAAATGTCATCAGGATCGATGGAAAGACAGAGAAGTCGATCAATACACAGGAAAAGGTGAGAAGCCTCAACAACCGTCCAATCAAGAAATTGACGGTGTTGATTATCTCATGTAACGGACGTCAGTCATATGAGTGATCATGGGCTTAAGGACCATTGGATACACAAGTGCCAGATCAACAACAGGGATGGATTACGGAGAGAAAAAGGAGAATTAAAAAGTGTGTTATTCTCAATCCTGCAATCAGTCTATATCGTCAGATTACAAGAGAAGGATCGTTGGAGGAATAGTCAACGATAAGATCAAATCAGGACCGTTGATACGCAAGCGCTAGATCAACGACATGAATATATTGCAGAGAGTGAAAGGAGAATTAAACAACGCACTAATTTTAATCCCGCAATTAGTTTAGACCATCGATTGCCATCCGCCAAATAGATCTACAGTTGGCACTACCAACAAGCAGTTTTCCATTGCGGAGCTCGACGATAGTTTTAAACGTCATGCTAGTTGGGACCTCGCAATCACTCTTGATCGTTGATCTACTCTAGGATAATTTTTGATCGATGGATCAAGTTGAGTAAAAGGATAGGATAAGCAAGGCAAAAGTACTGAGATCCTGAATACCCGAATTCCCGAGATTCATTGGATTAAACCAAGTAAAAGAAACATCGCAGATAGATCAAGTCGTCGATCTAAGATCATGATCAACGAACAACATTCAGTTCGGGTTAAAAGTTGTGAGGAGGTTACACTTCAGGGAATCTCACTTCGAAGAATTAGGAAGTGGAGAAATCGAAATTACCTGAAGTCCCGAAAGTCGAAATGAATAAGGACCGTTAGATTTGAACAATACATGATGGTCGTCGAATCAGGATGATGGTCAACTTCGGTGCTGACCACTTCAGCAAATGGAGTTGAGAACATGTAAAATCACCCGAATGCTGCAGTTATGAAGTCACGAGGTTAAGAAACGTAACACTCGTATTAAGAGCCCACGTCATCAACAATGACGTTAGCAAGGACACGTGGCATAATTAGACGATGACAAGTGTCCATATGAAATCGACATTTCAGATACATGTAAAGCACAAATCTGAGTGACACATGGCAGCCACTCGGCTCGAGCCACGTCATCAAGTTACGTCACTTTGGAAGTTTTACTTCGGTAGTTTCACCACTAAAACATATCTGAAGTCTTGAAGTGGACATGAGTCGTCTGATATGAATAACACTTCGGTAGCATTCACAATCATTGATCAAGTACAATGGAGGGATAGTGTGAGTGGAATTATTAACCGGCAGCAAGCGGTCTCCACTGTTTTATGAGTTATTCAGCAGGTGATCACACCGGAGGAAAATGGAGCAGCGATTAGGTCAAGTCATGAAGTGGACATGAGTCGTCTGATTTGAAGGACACTTTGGTAGCATTCTCGACCATTGATCAAGTAAAGTGGAGGGATAGTGTAAGTGGAAGTATTAAACAACAACAAGCGGTCTCCATTGTTTTATGACTTATTCAACAGGTGATCACTCCGAAAGAAAATGGAGCAACGATTAGTCGAAGTCCTAAAGTGGACATGAGTCATCCGATCTGAAGGACACTTCGGGAGAATTCTCGACTGTTGATCAAGTACAGTGGAAGGATAGCATAAGTGGAATAGCCAAAGTCCCGAAGTGCCCATAGTCGTCCAATTCATCGGGAGATTTGTAAAAAGGCTAGAAGTCTCGAAGGACGAAGTGCAGACAGTTGTCCATATCATTGAGAGATTAAAACATGACCGTTGATTATGATAAGTGATCAAGCACTTGCTTGGCCTAGCACCTGTGGTCATATAGAATAAGAGAAATAAAGGAAAAATATAATACATCGCTTAAGTTGATAAGCTCGTGGTTTTGCGTTGTCGGTCAAATGAAAATGGTTTGAAGGAAGCACCTCTGTAGAACTTGGTTTTTGCAATAATTATAGAGATTTGGGATCTAGTTAAAAGATGAAATTGATCCATATCTATGATCAATTTATGAAAAGCCTTCACAGTAAAAATAAATAACAGAGATTATGGTTAAGTTAAATGAAGAGGTGTGATGGTCCAAACGAAAGGACACAATGCGTTATATCTCACACCAGTTTGAGGATTATATAAATGAGAAAGGGTGGTGAGAAGAAAGTGTTTATGCAGTTCAGATAAGAAGACAAAAACATAAGCAGAGTTCAAGAAGAAGAATTGTTGGTTCTAATGGGTATGTCAATGTCTTATTGAAGATAAAGAATAGAAGAAGACAGAGCAACAATTATGCAATCCAATATTTGATATATAAGACCTTTATTGGATTGCAACAAATTCATTGAAGATTAAATGACAGAAGCCAACGAGTATAAGATGAAGTTTGACTACAGAGAGGTTGCATCAGATAAGTAGAAAGTGCAACAGTTAATTACTCTAAGAAGACTTGAAGAATTGATAGTATATCTTTGTGTTTATTAACACCTTGAACAAAGTACAGTAAAAGAGTTATAAGTGTTATAACCTGCATAAAGGGAGGAAGGGTGGAGTAAGGGAAAACAATTCGAAGTCAAAAGGTCAAATATAATAAGACTTGTGTTAATGGTTGCATGAATCAAATTCAATGAAGAACATAATAGATTGAATTACATTATGAAAATAAGGGTGGTTGGGTGGCACAAGGGCAGGTTGGAGTCTGCAAGGGAGTAGGTTCTTCCTTGTCAGTTGTAGCTGACTAAATAGGGGGTCATAGCTTCCTTCCAGTTGTAGCTGGTAAATAGGGTGTCGAAGCATTCTTTCAATGGTAGCTGATAAAATAGGGGGTTGTAGCCTCCTTCCAGCTGTAGCTGGTAAATGGGGTGTGGAAGCATCCCTTCAATCGTAGCTTAATAAACTTGGGGACAATCTCTCCATCAAGTTGTAGCTTGAAAAACAGTTTTGTAAAAAGAAAAAATTATTAATGAGAAAAGAGTTGGTGGTTTTCCTTGTTGGGTTCCACGATAATATCTTGTGTTCATAAGGGTTTGTTGTTCATGATATATTGCTTAATTGAATAATTAATGTGTGTGCTTAATACTGAGGGAATAAGTAAGAAAA
>SNQJ01S0071361.1:10294-21007 GCA_010110895.2 Picea sitchensis | reverse complement strand
TGTGTATCAGCTCGAAGTTTACCAACCCTGGTTTGACAATTTAGTGTTTCAGGTCACTTAAAAGCTTCAATTTAGCAGCCTGGCATTATCAAAACAACGCAAAATACCATTCGAGATCAACTAAGGAGGAAAAACTTGGTTGATGAGTGCATACATTTAAGTTGAAAGTGAAGTAGCTTTATAAACACACATAAGGCCAAGAAAAATACCAAATTAGAAAACCACAACAGTTGCATATCCACAACTTGAAAGCACTGATTAGGCACAATCCATATGCACATGTGGTTGATTACTTAGTTCTGGTTGACCCAATGGAATTTCCTACCAAGGATGCATTTGATAGGTCAAAATATTTTGAGTATAAATATTATGTGATTGGAGGAAATCATTCTGCAGAGGCTAGAAGAGAATTGATGCAAGAGTATTCCAATAACCCTCTTTTTGAGACAATCATATGTGTAATTTATGTTGGTTTAACAGATGGAGAAGCAATGTTATTGGCATGGGATCATAACACGAATAATGAGTATAGCATGTCCACGACTTTCATTCAGAGGGTTGGATTTATCCATAATTATTTTTCTGTAATATGTGGTGGGGATAGAGAAAACGTTGATGAAAAGTTTATAAATGGATGTTGTGTGGAAATAGGCTTTTGAATTGATGAGGAAAGTGTAAAAGTAAAAAATTGCAAAGGAAGTGATGCATTCAGAGTTGTGAATAATTATTTCCAATTGGGATTTAAAACTGGACAGACATGGGATTTGGTAGATGAGATCTTTTACATATCAGAAAGTATTAGTATAAAAAATCAGAAGGTTAGGAAGTCTAAACCCTTAGTAGGTAGCACAAGTAAGACATCTCCTGAAATAAAAAACCTACCAAATGATATGAATATAACGTCTTGGGGATGCAAGGAGTGAAGGATGAGAAACTTGTCGTAGGAGAGATCGTTAACATTTATCAAAAGCCACAAGCACTAATTAATTATCTTATAGAAACATTTTCAAATGAAGGAGATTGGGTTTTGGATTTGTTCTTAGGTTCATGTAAGATTTATGATATAACATTTATGAAATCATACTTCACTCTTTATTATTTTTAATTTATGTTGTTTTACATTATTTACTTTAATTATTTATGTTGTATTTGGTGATTAGGTACAACATTAGTATGTCGCTTACAAAAAGGAAGGAATTGCATAGCCATTGAAAGTGATGCACTGCAATGAAGTTTTATTCAACAAATAATTAATGGTATCGAGCTTTTCCAAATGAAATGCAAGAAGTTGGCTTGAGGAAAGGAGATTTTAATGAATCAAAGGTGGCAAAAATATCACAAGAACCTCAAGTACCATTAGGAGGTATGCTTGGAAAAGATCACTTTGGAGAACTTGTGTATATCAATAACTCAATGGAAGAGCAACATGAGCCAATGCAAGCACATAATGATGTCCAAGAAAATGATGATGTCTTTGTTGAGAATGATGAATTTGGGATATATGACATTGTCGATTAGTTTTAGGATGCCCTTGAAGACAATGCTAAATTTTGCAATTTTTTTATGAGTTATAATTGTAATGTTTTAACTTTCAGATTTTAAAATAAGAATAAATATGCATCTATTGTTGTTTTATGATGAATATTTTTTATTGTTTTCTTTTTACTTTTATTTTTATGTGATTTAATATGCTAGAGAAAATGACATTAAATATTGTTAGTTTTTTACTGTAAATCTTTAAAAATATTAAAAAAAATGTTAATTTTTATTCATTTTTTTTCATTTTTTTGTTCTATTTTGTCCATAAAAATGTTTTATTTGACACGTTATTTATAGTGGAAAGCTTCCAAAATGTATAGGTTTTTTGTTATAAAGTGTTTTGAAATGTGTATTTTTTTGTTAAATATTTAAAAATAGTTTTATTTATCTACAATTAATTGCTATGTATTTTAGAAAAAATAAAAAGTGTTAAAAATACAATTTTACACTATATTTAAAAAGTATGACATCATGAATTAAATAATGAGACATAATTGTATGAAAAATCCTACTTTCAAAAACGTAAATGATATATAACATTTTTAGTATCATTAAAAATCATAAAAAAAAAACATTGATATATTAAAGAAAAACGATTTAAAAAAATTGAAAATAGTTGGGAAAAAAAAAGCATTTAAAAAAAAATGATTTAGGAAAATTTGAAAATAGTTCAAAAAACAAGCATTTTGGAAACAAAATGTGGATCCATTATAGATACGAAGATTTAAAATATCAAAAAACTAGCTCAAAATGAAAAGGGGTTCTACTGGTAGCACCATTTTTCAAAATGTGGTAAAAAATGGGACCCTTGAAAAATGAGAACTCGCCAAAGTTCTCGTTAAGTTGGTAATATTGTTAACCTCGTTCATGTATATAAAAAGAAAGAAATCATCTACGTATGTATGGATTTTAGGGACATGAAAAAATCATATCCTAAATATAACTTCCCCACTCCTTTTATTGACTAGATTATTGACGAGTGTGTGTGAAGCGAAGTCTTTCCTTTATGGATGGATTTTCAGGTTATAATCAAATTCAAATCAAACTCGAGGATCAACACAAGATGACGTTTATTTGTCCTTAGGGTACCTTTGCAAACCGAAAAATGCCTTTCGGTCTTAAAAATGTCAAAGTGACCTTTCAACGTGCCATGACCTTTGCGTTTCACGATCTTAAGCATATTCTCGAAGCTTACCTAGATGATCTAGTTTCTCACTCTCGTAAGAGGGTAGATCACTAAAATCACCTTCGACTAGTATTTGAGAGATGTCATTATTATCATATTCGGTTGAACCCTCACAAGTGCATATTTTGCGTTAAGCATAGTCTTCTTTTAGGATTCATAGTTTATGAGTATGGGATCATGGTGGATCCTATGAAGGTTGAGTCAATACTTCAGTTTCCTCCTCTGTGCAACATTTGACAACTTCAGGGTTTACATGGGAAGGTTGACTTTCTACGTCATTTCATAGTTAACTATGCCAATATAACTAAAGGTTTCATGCATCTTTTGAAGAAGGACACTTCGTTCATATGGGATGAGCGAGCCCAAGAATCCTTTGATGCTCTTAAGAAATCCTTAGTATTGGTGCCTCTGGTGAAGCCCCCAAAATAAAATAGAGACTTTTTTCTTTATATCATTGCGTCCGAAGGGATGGTTGGTATGGTACTTATTCAGGAGGATGATGAGGTCCATGAGCACGTTGTCTACTACCTTAGTCGAGATCTAGTTGGTCTTGAACTAAAATACTCTCACGTAGAGAAACTAGCCTTGGTCGTTGTACACATGGTTCAAAGATTACGACATTATATCTTACTTTGCAAAACTACCATGGTTGCGTATATCAATCCATTTCAATACTTCCTTACTAGGCATATCATAGGGGGAATACATGTTACGAGGAAAATCTCTCTATGGCTAGGGGTAAACCACAATAGACGAAAATGACTACAGAAATCAACTCTAATCTCAAGTATGTTGTATAAAAAAATATGCTAACAAGACAAGATAAGAGGTCTACCTCGTCCAGACGTTTGATGAAGTCCACCATTGAACACTTGACCCAAAGCGATATACCTGCAACCAGTCCTCAACAACCAAGCAACACAAGCATATGGTGATAATATATAATGTTAGCACATTCAATAGCATAATCCATCAACATTCATAACAAATACATCCATGGAATAATAATTCAAATATTTGCGAGATATTAATTGGACATGAGAAAAGAGTATTTATATTAAGATATAATTAGCATAAGTGAATGAGTTACAAACTTCCATGTCGGCAAGGTTCGGAACCGAGAAACCAAGTTCCTTCTAGATGAGCCTCCACCACTTCAATCCTCCACCAAAGGCAAGCTCATATAAGAGAGACAAAGGAGTTCTCAATCAATAAGGGAAGAGCTTGGGGGCTGAACAATGTGTTCAGACTTAAAGGACAAAGGGATGTAGACTCAATGTGAAGTAAATAATTTCTCCATAGTAACTTTGCTCTCAAAGTTGAATTCTTTCTCCTCTTTTCCATATCTCGGATTTGACCCACTTATAGCCTTCAAGTGGAACTGAAGGGCCAAGTCAGAACGTTTCCAGTATATGGAAGGCCAAGGATCATTGATCTTGTCACGTAACATGGAAACCCGACACCATTTTTTTAATTTTGGGCACATTTCTCTATGTACGCGGGTTATAGTGGTGCAAACTGCGTATACACATGTTGTAATATAGGTAGGGCACGTATATGTGGAAAAATCATGTTTTTAGCTCTGGGATTTGCAAAAGGGAACTTCAAGTTTGCATAGGAAAATGGAAAAAGGCCCTCTGTGCAAGATTGCATGGGGTGAGGCAAATATTGCTATAACAGATGCCCCTTAATGTGTGAGGTCAGAGGAGTATCTGCGATGTACAAAATACATTATAAGACCCAGAAGTGGAGTAATGGGAACCCAGCTGGAAGAACTAGTTTCTCATTTCAATTTGTACTGACTTTGCAAACATGTCTGCCAATTTGAATTACACTCCAAATCCATGTGAAAATATACCAAACAACTGTCCATGGCCATGAATAGGCACATACAAATGTGGTTACATGCCAAAGGATGTCATAGTCACGAACAAGGCCCAATAAAACCAGTCTCAAAATCATTCTGAAGATATTTGTATATAATGTAGTACAATCTGATCTCCCATTATCACTGAAGTCACACAAGTATTGATCCAATGAAAAGGTAGCAACAGCTCAGGAAAGCTGCGACTATAAACTGATGTCTTCAAGTCTTCTAGACAATCCACCAAAGGTGAAAGTCTGCATCATGTGAATAAAGGAGTTGAGGTCGAAAACAATAAGACTTTGTTTGATTATTGGTCATTAAGGTATATCGTTAACAAACGCAAGACAACCTGCCGACGATGAAAGTAGGTATCAAGGCATCGAGTACATTCTTACAAGTGTGAATAAAGGAGTCGAGGTCGAACACTTAAATAATCCATTGATCAGGAGACATTGATGTATTCCCAACTATCTATGGTGAGAGAACCTACCACTAATGATCGCAAGCCTCTAGGTACTCATAAGACTCTAGGTCTTGTCTCCATAATAGATGAGTTGAAGTCGATGGAAGGAGACCCGTTGAAAGGAGAGAATTAAGGCATCTCTCATCATTCAACACGAGGTACAAAGCATGAGATTAATAATTTGGAGGAAATCGGACGAAGAACATGTTCACGAACCAACAACCATGTGCATCTTTCACGTGTTCCAGGTGCAAGCTGTACACGAAAAAGACCCTCTGAATAGCAGCCAATGAGGAAAACTGTTGACAAAGGTGAGGAAACCACCAATAAGGCTAATGGCATCCAAGACACTGCATGATTCCCAATGTGTGAATAGATGTATTGTCGTAGAATACAAGGGAACCCACCTAATCAACGACCAATGACGAAATGTCGATTATTGGGTTCAAGGTTACCTACCAATGAGGAAAGTAGGACTAGGGTGTGCAATATGACTACAACTTCATGTGATTCTGATACAAAATGAGGGTATGGCTGGCATGCAAAGTCAAGAGTTCTAAGGAATGGCCGACATAGGTTGATAGACATCCTTTGAACAAGAGAATGAGACATATGTAAAACTTAGGCAACATAGACTCAATGATGAAACCATGAGATGTAGGAGGCATCAATCAAACTCTCCATAGATACTGGAAGAGTAACTAGTCGGGGGATTAAACTCTTTGTAACGAGTTGAGATTCCTAAGGCCATGCTAAATCCAAAATTTGATGACAATAGGACTCAAAAATTGTGTGTTATGTTCAAAGGTGACACGACTGTTGTCAATATAAGATAAGACTCCCTTCTCGCTCATCTTTTTTTGTTTTTCATAGTCAAATGAATGTTATGATACAAAGGAGGAAACGAGTGTTGCAAGAAAGAAAAACTAGTTCCAGCAGTGGAACATACCTATGCTCAATGCAAGGAGGTGCATGCGGGAGATGGACACTCGGGGGAATGTACCCTCCTGGGTATAGGGTGTCAATTTGCGAAGGATATAAACAAGGCTTTGCTTGGTTGAGGATGCAAAACTGCTGAGGCAAACGGTTTATAACACAAAGCGAGAACTGACAATAGGCTCAATATTGCAAGCAAGGGCATGAGATGCAATCACAACTTAACTCCAAAAAATGTCATTTTTCGTAATCTTAGTCTACTTGGTTTGAAAAAGGGATAAACTTGTACCAAATAGACGTCCTTTCAGATCCAATTTACAAGTGTGAAAGAGACAAGTTCACTTGGAAATTTTTTCTCTTTTTTAGAACGAGTCGGAAAAGAGATTAACCAAGACTCGCGACCTTTCAAGTCCAATTAATGAGAGTGAAAGGGACAAATTCACTCAGCAATATTTTCACTTTTTAGATGAGTCGAAAAAGAGCTTAAATCAAACGCGTTGAGAGGTTTTTAGGTGGCATGTCGTGGGGGAGGCCAAGGCTCCCGTGTTGGACTTCTATGAAAGGTCAACATCTTACGAATAGTTGACACAAGCTTGGGAAAACCCAAACCTCTCCAAGTCGAGGAGGGTAAAGTTCTAGCAGAGGTTACCTTCTCTGTGATATATTAGATAATTTCTCTTACTTGAAAGGACATAGGAGGAGTCATTGGATACCCCACTAGACCATCCCAATCAAAGGGAACTTCTCCAGGACTTGAAGGGAGAGTACTCGGGGAGAGTAAAACTCTCTCTTGTTCAGAAGGTGTAGTACTAGAAATGCTAATGACATTGGTGAAGGACACATCACCCTCTAAGGGAAGGGTTGGATTGACTGGAAATTGCATCGGTACAACCACTTCTTCAACCCTTGGTTGAATAGGATGCATGATAATAATGCTAGGAGACGCATCACCCTAAAAAATAGGAGTGGTATCGGTCGAAGATTGCATCGACTCGACTGTTGGTAGAACAGGATGCGAGACAACAAGGTCAAGGGATGCATCACCCTCAAACATAGGAGTGGTGTCGATCGAGGATTGCATCGACATGACCACTGTGTCAACCAATGAAGAAATAGAGTGTGGGGAAACCACAAATGCCTCAGAACTCGAAGGGCCCCCAGGTGAGAACCACACTTCCAGTATTTTGGCAATAGCAGGACACAAACGAGTAAGGTGGTTTCCTTCCCAAGTCCTGCAAAGGAATTTGGGCTTACGTCTGACACGTCTAGGTTTCTGAATCGTACGAATGCCCCCAACGTCATTTACAATGGCTGGTGACATGCTCTCAGCATGACTGGCAGAGGTTGGAGGTTGGAGATGTGATATCGATATGACTCATGGCGACTAGAGTGATGCCCCCATCATGACTAGAAGTGGATGGTTGCGAGTATTCAACATGAGTTGCAGAGGTCATCGACCAATCTCCACCATGACTAGCAGTGGTTGGTGATGGAGCTCCAGTATGAATGGCAGTGACTGTACTAGCGGTGATAGTGAGTTGTGGCATTTGAGACCAAGGTCCAGGGAAAGACTGGTTTTGAGACATTATAGACCAAGAAGGGTCCTAGTTTACACCCTATACCTATCCAGAAAAATAGTAACCTCCACCTAATTGATCCATAAAGGTTTGTACGGGCGTCATCACTGAAGTAGATGTCTACGAAGAGACAAAATTATGATGAGGATTATTAAAGTGAGGATATATGTTGCACCCATGTGAAGGGGTTCCATGAAGAGGGTAGCCTAAACCATAAAACTTATTCCCCCCATATGAAAGACTCAAGGATATATGTGGACCCGCCATGGGAAAAGTATTCGTAGGAACTAGCATGGTGGATGAAGGATAAACAGATGGGGTGTAATAAGTAGAATAACCACACATTTGAGTATTGGCTCCTGAAAAAACATGGCTTGAACTGGATCCGTAAGAGGGGAGTTTCCAACCTCCCACAGTGAGAGTTGGTTGAGGGGAATGACTCCTATCAAATGAAGACGTAGACGGCTGGGCCATGGTGCTCCCAAATCCGAAACTAGGATTCATATAAGTGGGTCAGGGAGAGGATGGAAAGGGTGAAGGAACATTTGGCATATCAACAGGAAAATGATTAGATACCCAATGTATGGACTGAGTGTCAAGATTCTGCATACCATTAGGAAAAGTAGACAAATTCATCCTCATGAAATGAGTGAACATCATAGGGGGGTATCAGTAAAGGAGGGAGTCATAGGAACTCCATTATCCATGATAATGACAACTCAAGGCACGGTATAAAATATAAAAGGTCTACTAATAATCAAAGAGCACACCAAAGAATAATCAAATGACCAATATACACACAAATAGGATAAAGTGGTTAAAAGGGACCTCCCTCTCTAAAGTAGGTATGCCTCACCCAAGAGGGGCCTGAGACTCCACTGCTAAATATTGGAGGAAACAAAATTAGTTATAAGGGCCCTCATGGGCTTAACAACCAGTCGATCAGATCCCCCCTAAGAGGTAATCCTCCATAAAGATTGTTTGTTATCCGACCCTTATCTGACCCAGGGTACCTGTAGAATAACCTCTGCAAGTAACGTGTGTGGCACCTAAGTCAAGAAACTAATCAACCATGGTATAACCAATTCACAAGAGAACAGTTGTAAGATAGGTCCACCGTATGGATAGGGTATCAAAGCCTGAAACCTTGAAAGCACCACCTCTCATGTAGGTAAGGGCACTAGAAAGATCCCTAGAAATATCTTTGACACTAAGAAGGTATCGGGGGGATATCCCTTCAACCGACCTCACACAACCTCATGCTTAACTCTGGTGTAAGCGGAGCCTCCTGATATTACCAATTATACAATGGATTTCTCCACTCCCTTAATCAGACACATATGTTGATTTAATAGCCTTGGAGAAGTTTACTCACAAAATACTATTCCAAGGCTCTAAATCCTAAGCTAGTTTGTTCACCCTAGAAAATAAAATCGTTACTAATCAATTTTAAATTATAGCGTTAATTTTAATGGCCTTGCTTACTCAAAAAGGTGCGGTCATGAAACTAGTGATGTTATGACACATCAAGTAAAATAAATGAATATGAATACAATGCAAAGTCCTAACTTCAATTTCCAATAAATGATGTGCTTCAAAAATGCAATTTTCAATTCAATTATGCAATTCTAAATAAAATGCAATCTTTCTTTACATGCACTAAGATAAATGACAAAGAGTCAAGAGATCAAAATGCAAATAAATGTAAAAATCCCAATATTTTTGTATTTTCAATATAAGAGAATGAAAATGCAAGGACTAAACAACAGTTTGATATAAAGACTCTAATGTGTATAGACAGAGAAAACCCAAGTAGGATATCAAGGAGCAAAACACCCAGCCCAAGGTGCAAGGACAATCAAAATGAAAAAATGATGAGAAAGGCACCATCCAAAAATTAGACCAATGATAGGTTTCTTGTAATTCCACGGACACTTAACAGTCACCATAGAGACCCAAGAAGACTCAACAATCATCAAAACCTACCTACCAACCACCAAACCCAACAATCAAGCAACAAAGGTTGATGTACGCGACTGTTCAAGGGAAAAGTGTGTATGTACATAGCTTGCAGAAGTACAACATGCGTATGTACGCATCTGTCAAGAAAAAACTTGCGTATATGTGTCAAAACACAGCTAGACTAAGGAGAAGGCTTAAAAACTCAAACTTAGAGTGAACAGAGGCTGTCAAGCAATAATACGACAAGAAACTCAATATGAACGAGAACAATCAAAGGTGAAAAACACTCCAAACTCCAAAAAAGAAGATTCTTTCTCCAGTATGGTCGCCAATTCTGTTACGAGGAAAATCTCTCTATGGCTAGGGGTAAACCACTACAAATGGAAATGACTACAGAATTCAACTCTAATCTCAAGTATGCTATATAAACAAATATGCTAACAAGACAAAATAAGAGGTATACCTCGTCCAAACGTTCGATGAAGTCCATCGTTGAACACTTGACCCAAAGGGATATACCTGCAATCAGTCCTCAACAACCAAGCAACATAAGCATATGGTGATAATATATAATGTTAGCACATTCAATAGCATAATCCATCAACATTCATAACAAATACGTCCATGGAATAATAATTCAAATATTTGCGAGATATTAATTGGACGAGAAAAGAGTATTTCTATTAAGATATAATCAACATAAGTGAATGAGTTACAAACTTCCGTGTCGGCATGGTTCGGAACCACTTTAATTAGGCCTGGGGGCCGACTTCTTAATTTGCATAATACAATTAGGGTTTGACCAATCCGTAAAAGGAAATTTGGTCAATTACAATGTTGGATATGATCAATCCACAAAAGGGGATTGATCAGATGAATAATAACCCAATAATAAATAGAATACTATTTACAATTACAATATTTCAAAAAAAAAAAAGGAAATCAAAGGTTGTTGATGAAGAAGAATTGATAGTTACCTCTGAATATCATGATGGAAGTCGTAAAGGTAGAAGAGAAATAATAACACCAAGTGTTGATCTAGAAGATGGTATTATCAAAACAACACAAAATACCATTCGAGATCAACTAAGGAGGAAAAACTTGGTTGATGAGTGCCATACATTTAAGTTGAAAGTGAAGCAACTTTATAAACCCACATAAGGCCAAGAAAAATACCAAATTA
>SNQJ01S0071361.1:0-10244 GCA_010110895.2 Picea sitchensis | reverse complement strand
TAAATATTTAAAAATAGTTTTATTTAGCTACAATTATTTGCTATGTATATTAGAAAAAATAAAAAGTGTTAAAAATACAATTTTACACTATATTTAAAAAGTATGGCACCATAAATTAAATAATGAGACATAATTGTATGAAAATTCCTAATTTCAAAAACGTAAATGATATATAACATTTTTAGTATCATTAAAAATCATAAAAAACAACATTGATATATTAAGGAAAAATGATTTTAAAAAATTGAAATTGATCTGGATTTTATGAGCAGAACAAAATGAATACAGATTATCAACAGGTGCTTAACACAAAATAATAGAGACACAGTAAAACTTGTTTTCTATTCAATAACGAAATAAGGTAAAACTATAAAATGCAGCGGAAACAAGCTTGCTGGAATGGTGGCGGCTTATCTTTGAGAAGAGATGTGACGGCAATGCGCATTCACAATGAGAAGGTTACAATGAGGCTCTGAAGGCCTTTTTACAATAAGCAAGAATGCTAAAAACCCTAGACATCCAAAAACCTAACCCTAGGAGATGAAGCGCCAAAAGTCATGTGGGCCCCGTTGGAAAGGTATCGTCGAGGAGATTCATTTTGGGGGCTCAATCATGCCTTTGACTATCATTGAGGAGCTCGATCATGAAAAACCTTCATTTAGGCCCTCAAAATGGCCCCAGAAGTTAAAACTGCTAAAAATAGTAAATTGTCAAAAAACTGTTATGAGCCAGTTGGAAAAGGTGGGTGGCCACCGATATCCATTTGGATCAGAAATAGTTGGAAAAAATACATTTAAAAAACAAAAACAAAATGATTTAGGAAAATTTGAAAAAGTTCAAAAAACAAGCATTTTAGAAACAAAATGTGGATCCGTCAAAGTTAAGATGATTTAAAATTTAAAAAAACTACCTCAAAATGAAAAGGGGTGCTACTGGTAGCACCATTTTTCAAAATGTGGTAAAAAATGGGACCCTTGAAAAAATGAGAACTCGCCAAAGTTCTCGTTAAGTTGGTAATATTGTTAACCTCGTTCTCGTATTTAAAAACAAAGAAATCATCTGCGTGTGTATGGATTTTAGGGACATGAACAAAGCTTGTCCTAAATATAACTTCCCCACTCCTTTTATTCACCAGATTATTGACGAGTGTGCGGGAAGGGAAGTCTTTTCCTTTATGGACAAGTTTTCAGGTTATAATCAAATTCAAATCAAACCCAAGGATCAACACAAGATGACATTTATTTGTCCTTAGGGTACCTTTGCAAACCGAAAAATGCCTTTCGATCTTAAAAATGTCGGAGTGACCTTTCAACGTGCCATGAACTTTGCGTTTCACGATCTTAAGCATATTTTCAAGGCTTACCTAGATGATCTAGCTGCTCACTCTCGTAAGAGGGTAGATCACTCAACTCACCTTCGACTAGTATTTGAGAGATGTTGTTATTATCATATTCGATGTAACACTGACAAGTGCATATTTTGTGTTAAGGATAGTCTTATTTTAGGATTCATATTTTATGAGCATGGGATCATGGTGGATCCTATGAAGGTTGAGGCAATACTTCAATTTCATCCTCTGCGCAACATTCGACAACTTCAGGGTTTACAAAGGAAGGCTGACTTCCTACATCATTTCATAGTTAACTATGCCAATATAACTAAAGGTTTCATGTGTCTTTTGAAGAAGGACACTCCATTCATATGGGATGAGCGAGCCCAGGAATCCTTTGATTCTCTTAAGAAATCCTTATTATTGGTGCCTCTGGGGAAGCCCCTGGACTACAATAGAGACTTTTTTATTTATATCGTCGCGTCTGAAGGGATAGTTGGTATGGTACTTATTCGGGAGGATGATGAGCTCCATCAATATGTTGTCTACTACCTTAGTCTAGATCTAGGTGGTCTTGGACTCAAATACTCTCACGTAGAGAATCTAGCCTTGGTCATTGTACATGTGGTTCAAAGATTACAACATTATATATTACTTTGCAAAACTACTGTGGTTGCGTATATCAATCCATTTCAATACTTCCTTAATAGGCGTATTATAGGTGGAATACATGTTACGAGGAAAATCTCTCTATGGCTAGGGGTAAACCACAACAGATAGAAATGATTACATAAATCAACTATAATCTCAAGTATGCTATATAAACAAATATGCTAACAAGACAAGATAAGAGGTCTACCTCGTCCAGATGTTCGATGAAGTCCATCGTTGAGCACTTGACCCAAATCGATGTACCTGCAACAAGTCCTCAACAACCAAGCAACACAAGCATATGGTGATAATATATAATGTTAGCACATTCAATAGCATAATCCGTCAACATTCATAACAAATACATCCATGGAATAATAATTCAAATATTTGTGAGATATTAATTGGACAAGAAAAGAGTATTTCTATGAAGATATAATTAGCAAAAGTGAATGAGTTACAAACTTCCGTGTCGGCATGATTCAGAACTGAGAAACTAAGTTCCCTCTAGCTGGGCCTCCACCACTTCAATCCTCCACCAAAGGCAAGCTCATATAAGAGAGACAAAGGAGTTCTAAATCAATAAGGGAAGAGCTTGGGGGCTGAACAATGTGTTCAGACTTAAAGGACAAAGGGATGCAGACTCAATGTGAAGTGAATAATTTCTCCAGAGTAATTTTCCTCTCAAAGTTGAATTCATTCTCCTCTTTTCCATAGCTCGGATTTGACCCATTTATAGCCTTCAATTGGAACTGAAGGGTCGAGTCAAAATATTTCCAGTATATGGAAGGCCAAGGATCATTGATCTCATGACGTGACATGGAAACCCAACACCATTTTTTTTTAATTTTGGGCACATTTCCCGATGTACATGGGTTGTAGTGGTGAAACCTACGTATACACATGCTGTAATATAGGCATGGGCGTATATGTGGAAAAATCATGTTTTTAGCTTTGGGATTTGCAAAAAGGGACTTCAAGTCTGCATAGGGAAATGGAAAAAGGCCCTCTGTGCAAGATTTCATGGGGTGAGACAAATCTTTCTATAACAATACAATAAGTTGATTGTTATTTTGCAAGAATTTGATCTCGATTTTACTTCTGGGAAGTCCAAGAAATCGCTAGTTTTTGTAGAATTGATGTTAGACTTCCCTAGATTAGATGAGGATATTTTTCATGACGATTCCTTCACAGATGAACATGTCTTCCTTATCTCATCTTCAGACCCCTAGTACGGAGATATTTTAATCTACCTTAAATCCTAAACCCCCCCCAGCATATGTCGAGAGATGACCGATGATGTATACATCATCAGGCTAAAAACTACCTTATTATCGGTGAGACTTTATATAGTCAAGGTGTGGATAATATTTTGCATAGTTGTTTGAATCATGAGGAGGTTGAGGCCATTCTCAATGACTATCACAGTGGGGCATGTGGTGTTCATTTATCCATGTTTGAGAAAACCCAAAAGATATTGCGAGCCGATTATTTTTGGCCGTCAATTTTTAAAGATTGCATTGAAGAGATTAAGAAGTGTCACCCTTGCCAAGTATTCTCTCAAAAAATGCACTCGCACTCAGTCCCTCTTCACCCAATCGTCATAGTCGGTCATGTTAGCACTAGAGGTCACACTTAGACTGTTGTAGGTGTAAGCCTAGTTCCCATCTTAATGTAAATAATAAAATCAAGTTTATGGTTGGTGGATTGGTAATAAAGATAAAGAAAAAGGGCAGGAAAATGTCTATCAAGGTAGAAGGAATTTGAGCTGCACATCAGACATAACTTATATACTATCAAGTTGAAGAATAGAGAGGAAAAACATATAGAAGAATGTTCACAAAACAAAGATCCTCTCTGTGGAATGGACTGAAGAATACTTGAGCAAAATAATAATTAAAAGGCAATCACAACAAATCCTTTACAGCTCATGAATCTCCTAATCACATGGTACCATGATATTCATAGTCTACAATTTTATTCAAGTAAGATGAAGGAGAAATGAAGACAAAGAAAACATGTTGATAAGACAACTCTTATGAATCCTCAATGGAAGAAATGTATTAACAATAACATGTCGTCAGGCTTACAATCACACACAAATAAATTGCCCCTGCAACTCTATCCTCTCTTGGATTATGAATCCAACCCTTTTATCATAAAAAAACCCTTTATTTTATAGTGAATAATCTCTATCTACCCTAAGGAGGTCAAAACCAAGGAGTTACATAGGATCCTCCTCCATTTAGGAGTCTTGTTACAAAAGATTCCAACAAAATCCTAACAAATTTCTATTTTTTTGGGATTTTGTCTATGATGATAAATGCCTTTTGAAATAGATCATCTTGATTGATCTGGAGATAGAACACATGTCCCTCATGCCCAAATAACTCCTAGGAGACTATTTGAACCTTCCTTGACAAGTGGCAACCTCCAAACAAGGCGAATATCCAACAACTATGCAAAACAGAGAGTTTGCAGCACACTCGTGTTTTAATTATATCACTCGAATTACAAACTATAGGATAAAATTTGGTTAGCAAGTCATTGCCATTATCATTTTCCTCCAAAAAAAATATCAGAAAAACCCACATCATCGTTTTGGATTTATGATCAAATGTTTAGAAGCAGTTGCTACAGGAAATGAGTTTGCAGCGCTAAAAAGAAAAAAACATCCAAAACCACTTTCTCAACCTTCAAATGAGATGAAAACCCTTGGGGAGTACATGATGGTCCTAAGGCTATTGTGGATGTTGATAAGTCCGAATGTGAGTGCCTACATCCTATCCAAGCTACAATGCTCCTCCTTAACTAGTTCGTAGTACCAGTTCACAGCGCCAACTTGAATATAGCTTGCACACTTCGAGGAGGTTGTCAGTTGATGGTATGACATAATCCATGGAGAAATGGTTAAATTGCAGGCTCTAAAATGATGGAATATCCAGCAATACTGAGGGGGGGGTGAATCAATATTGCCTACGTTTTCTTATTTATTCCCTCGGTATTAAACACACACATTAATTATTCAATTAAGAAATAAATGATGAACAAAAAAACCTTATGAACACAAGATATTATCATGGAACCCAACAGGGAAAACCACCAACTCTTTTCTCATTAATAAATTGTTCTTTTTACAAAACTGTTTTTCAAGCTACAACTTGATGGAGAGACTGTCCCCAAGTTTCTTCAGCTATGACTGAAGGGATGCTTCCACGCCCCATTTACCAACTACAACTGGAAGGAGGCTACAACCCCCTAGTTTATCAGCTACCACTGAAAGGATGCTTCGACACCCTATTTACTAGCTACAATTGGAAGGAGGCTACAACCCCCTATTTATTCAGCTACAACTGACAAGGAAGCACCTACTCCCCTGCAGGCTCCAACCTACCCTTGCACCACCCAACCACCCTTAATTTCATAATGCAATTCAATCTCTTCTGCTCTTCATCGAATTTGATTCATGCAGCCATTAACACAAGTCTTATTAGATTTGACCTTTTGACTTCGACTTGTTTTCCCTTGCTCCACCCTTCCTCCCTTTATGTAGGTTATAACACTTATAACTCTTTTATTGTGCTATGTTCAAGGTGTTCATAAACACACATATATACTATCAATTCTTCAAGTCTTCTTAGATTAATTAACTGTTGCACTTTCTACTTATCTAGTGCAACCTCTCTGCAGTGAAACTTAATCTCATGCTTGCTAGCTTCTATCATTTAATCTTCAATGAATCTGCTGCAATCCAATAAAGGTCTTCTATATAAAATATTGGATTGCATAATTGTTGCTCTGTCTTCTTCTATTCTTGATCTTCAATAAGACATTAACAGGCCCATTAGAACCAACAATTCTTCTTCTTGAACTTTGCTTCTGTTTTGATCTTCTTATTTGAACTGCAGAGACACTTTCTTCTCACCACTCTTTCTCGTTTATATAATCCTCAAACTGGTGTGAGACATAACAAATTATGTCCTTTCATTTGGACCATCACACTTATTCGTTTAAATTAAGCATAATCTCTATTATTTATTTTTACTGTGAAGGCGTTTCATAAACTGATCATAGATATGGATCAATTTCATCTTTTAACTCGATCCCAAATCTCTCAATTATTGCAGAAACCGAGTTCTATAGAGGCACTTCCTTCAAACCATATTCATATGACTGACAACGCAAAACCACAGGCTTATCAACTTAAGTGATGTATTGTCTTTTGCCTTTATTTCTCTTATTCCATATGACCACAGGCGGTGACCAGGTGCTAGGCCAAGTGAGTGCTTGATCACTTATCAGAATCAACGATCATGTTTTAATCTCCTGATGATATGGACGACTGTCGACACTTCGGGACTTCGTCCTTCCCGGATTCCAACCTTTTTACAAATATCTCGATGAGGAAAATCGTTGCTCCATTTTCCTTCGAAGTGATCACTTGTTGAATAAGTCATAAAACGGTGGAGACCTCTTGTTGTCGGTTAATACTTCCACTTGGACTATCCCTCCATTGTACTTGATCAATGGTCGAGAATGATCCTGAAGTGTCCTTCAGATAGAACGACTCATGTCCACTTCGGGACTTCGGCTAATCGTTGCTCCATTTTCCTCCGGAGTGATCACCTACTGAATAAGTCATAAAATGGTGGAGACCGCTTGTTTTCGGTTAATACTTCCACTTACACTATCTCTCCACTATACTTGATCAATGGTTGTGAATGCTCCTGAAGTGTTCTTCAGATCGGATGACTCATGTCCACTTTGAGACTTCAACATTTGGGACTTACGACATTTGCTGGTGGTGAAACTCCCGAAGTAAAACACCTGGAGTGACGTAACTTGTTGATGTCACTTGATGACCTGGCACGGGTCGGGTGGTTGCCACGTGTCACTCAGATTCATGCTTTACATGTACATGAAATGTTGATTTCACTTGACACTTTTCATCATCTAATTATGCCACGTGTCCTTGCTGACGTCACTGTTGATGATGTGGGCTCTTAATATGAGTGTTACGTGTCTTAACCTCATGACTTAAGAACTTCGACCTTCGTGTGATTTTACATGTTCTCAACTCCATTTTGTCGACGTGTTCAGCACCAAAGTTGACCATCATCCTGATCCGTCAATCATCATGTATCGTCCAAATCTAATTGTCCTTATTCATTTCGGCTAACTGTCCTTATTCATTTCGGCTTTCAGGACTTCAGGTAATTTCGATTTCTCCACTTCCTAATTCTCGGAAGTGAGATTCCTCAAAGTGTAACCTCCTCACAATTTTTAACCCGAACTGATTGTTTCTCATTGATCATGATCTTAGATCGACAGCTCGATCTATCTGCGATGCTGCTTTGTCTTGGTTTAATCCAACAACTCTCGAGAATTAGGGTATTCGGGATCTCAGTACTTTTATCTTGCTTATCCTATCCTTTCACTCAACTTGATCCATCGGTCGAGAATGGTCCCGGAGTAGATCAATGATCAAGAGTGATTGCGGGGTCCCAACTAGCACGACATTCAAAACTATCGTCGAGCTTCGCAATGGAAAATTGTTTGTTGGTAGTGGAATTGATGCCAACCTTAGATATATTTTGCGAGTGGCGATCGATGGTCTAGAATAATTGCACGATTGGAATTAGTGTGTTGTTTAATTCTCCTTTCGCTCTCTGCAATCTATCCCTGCCATTGATCTGGCGCTTGCATATTGACGGTCCTGATTTGATCTGATCATTGAGTAGTCCTCCAATGATCCTTCTCTTGTAATCTGACGGTCTAGACTGATTGCGGTATTGGGAATAACACGCTTTTTAATTCTCCTTTTTCTCTCTACAATCCGTCCCTGCCGTTGATCTGGCACTTGTGAATCCAACGGTCCTTAAGCCCGCGGTCACTCATATGACCAACATCTGTTACATGAGTTGATGAACACCGTCAATTTCTTGATTGGACGGTTGCTGAGGATTCTCACCTTTTCCTGTGTATCGATCGACTTCCCAGTATTTCCATCGATCCTGACCACATTTCTACAATGTGCTCTTCCTTATGAGCTTTGATTTTCATTCGCTAACCCTCCTGAGATTCAATCTCTGCAATTGTCTGACATTTTCTATTAACTATTATACTGCATATATTTGTCATGAACTCCTCATACTATTATACTCTTTGACATCAACGACAACACATTAATGACACTATGTGCAACAATCCCCCCCTATGTCATTACGACAACATTCCAACTTCATACACAATCTCCCCCTGTGATGATGCTCCTCTGAAGTTACTCTCCCCCTTTGACATCAATGGCAAAGGATTTCTCCTCCTATGATCTGTCTGTGTATATGCAATTTACCAATATCTGAACTCTGGTAGCTCCCCCTGCAATCATGCTCTGCCTGCCATAACTAAGTAACTCCCCCTGTCACTCGACTCTCTCTGCCTCTAACTTTTCTCCCCTTTTGTTTCTAAAAGGGTAGCTCTTCCTGACAAGGCATTTTCTCCCTTTATCTCTACATGATGTCATGTATATCATTTTGTACATCATAATGTTGCTCTTGCGGATACTGCTCTACGCAATTGTAGCTCATATTTTCAAACGACCCTTGTATCTGTCCATTGATTCTCATCAATCTCTAGCCAGATGTATCCATCTCTATCCATGATACTTTTGTACTGTACATTTCTCTAAGGTCATCTGAGAAATTTTATACTATGCTTGTCACATGACTGCAATTATTTTTGCAACAATTGTCTTCACTCATGTTCACGTGTTCAGTCTTTGCTATCCACATTTGTGAATGTCCTAGTTTCTTGAACTTTGTTCTCTGATATTCTATTACTGCAACTTCATTTTTATTCTATGTTTCATTTACTCTTCTTGTCGTATTGTATGAAGCATTTCTCATTGACTGTCTTCTTGAGTTCCAACATTTATAGGATTTATGGCCATTTCCACCACAACTGTAACATCTTATAGTGTAACAATGTGTAGCAACACGATTGCAGTTCCAACATCTTATACTGTTGTTGAACCTACCAACTTGTTTTCTTCCATGATGCCTACAATCCAAGGCTTTATGACCATATTCATCACAAGAAAAACAATAACCATTAAAAACACTCTCATACCTCCTTTGATTTATCCATGAAGGTGTCTCTCTTCTTAACTTACTTTGAGGTGTATGAGTAGCTTCTGGATGTCTTCCTTGATATGATCTTTTAAATATTGTAGTGTTGCTTTCATTCTTTGAACATGAAGGACTTGAGTCATACCTTCTTTCCCCTTTTACAAATGAAACACTTGCATCAGACCTGTCTTCACCCTTTACAAATGAAGGACTTGCATCATGTTTCTTAGGATTACTACATTCTTCTTTGTTGTAGCCAAGACCGGATTTGTCATTTGGTGATCTCTGACTATCCAAGATCTCATCCAAGGTCATGGATTTATTTAAGAACTTGACTTAGGTGTTTTACTTCTCAACCTTCTTTCTAAGACTCACTACTTCTACTTCCATCTTATGACATGATTCTTCCCTTTTGCTCAACTGGTTCCTCACTACCTACTCTCTTCTCTTGGCTTCTTCAAGTTGGGTTTTCAGATTGACATTGCTTTCTCCTAGTTCTTCTATATCTTCACGGTTTCTACTAAGTTCATCATCTTCCTTCTTTTCTTCTTTTGCTTGACTGATTTCATTCTTTAATTTCTCAATCTCCTCTTCTTTTTCTTCTAGCTAAATATTTTGCTCAGATATGATTTTTTCATTGTCTTTGAGCATTTCATTTATTTCCAAGATATGCTTTTGACTCTTTTCATGAAATTCTTTACTATAGTCATGGAGAAAACTATAGTCTGAATAATCATGGTCATAGTGGTATTCATAGAGACTCCGATCAACTTTATGTTTGGCCTTAGATAGTTCTTCTTCTATTGTATATAAATCTTCTTCTTTACTTGCAGGGTAGAATTCAATATCAACATTATTCCAATCGGAAGATTGTGGAGAGTCTTTACCTTTATTGATGGTTGAGTCTTCCTCTTCATCCTTGGTAGGAATGTCTTATGTGTCTTCTCTTTTAATTTGATACATATTCTTGCAAGGATGAGGAGATTCTTTAGAGGTATCACCACTACACATGTCATCTTCAATATCAATCCGAGTAATAGGTGTTGAAATAATGTAACTGCAAAGAGTATTCTTATTATTATTGTTATATTATTCATAGGATCAATCCCCATCGTGGATTGATCATGTCGGTTATT